>QEOT01124065.1:37093-55402 GCA_003123785.1 Pterocarya stenoptera
TCTCATCCTCAGCTGCCAATTCGACCCCATCTTCAAGTTCCCTCTCTATGAGATCATCCTCATCCATCACATCTTTCTTCCTTGTTACTTCCCCACGAGACTTCCTTCTTTTCTCAAGTGCTGCCTTAACCTTGACCTTATCAATCTTTATAGCTTCTTTAGGCGACTGGCCAAGGGGGCCTTTTCGAAGGTCCACACTTCGACCAACCAAACCGCCAGACTTTCGTGAGACACCCTCATCCCTCCACTCTCCTGGTTCTGCAGTCTCATTTCTCCCACCGTTCCTTTCCTGGTCTTCACTACCAGCTCTCTCTATTCCCACCTTGGATCTATTTGGTACCTCTCTCATGTTCTCCTTTAAGGGAAAATGATCAAAATGCTGATCATCTTTAGTTTCTACATCCACCATGTGCTCAGTAATAACACTACCCATCTCTGCACTCCCATTTTCATTACTTCGATATTGTGTGCTTCTTGCTGGCATGCCATAATTGTCAGCGGACGAATGATCAGGCGCTAGAGGAGATGAAATTTGCTTCGAAGCCTGTTCCTCATTCACATATGGAGGTTTTGCCGGAGCCTGATGACTCAGCCCACTGCCAACACTTCCTTCCACTTCACTCCCTTGCGATGGGGGCACTCTGTTTTGCTCATAGAGTTCCAGCATTTGATTACTAACTTCTGCAAGACAATTACAACCAAACTGATTTAAGAAAATATTTAGAGATGGACACAAAAGGACAGCCTGCAATTTGAACGACAATACCCATGGCACAAGATTCAATGTGCACCTTGTGGCTGAGATAACATCAATCAGGTGACAGAAGCCATTCCTGTCACTCTTTCCATACTGTTATAAAGGAATGATACATAGAACAGCTAGACTCATCCAATTTTTTAACTATGTACACGGGCTATGCCTATTCCATTCTTATTTATAAAATTTCCTATTACTTATAAAAAAAAAAAAAGAATCATCTGATTTTCACTACTTCAAAGGTCAAATTTTACCAGAAAACAACAGAAAGCATTTGGCTCACAAGAAGATTTAGGCTGTCCATTTGGTCCAAATAATATCTAACTAATACCATATGAAGGGTAGTAGACCAACCCTCCAATTGCCGAGGGGTGACATCAAATTCTTGCCACCAGACCTTCTCACCATCTGAAGGAAGCTTCACTTTGAGAAACTTGGCAGCAAGGAAAATGGCACCTGCTGCAATGTGATGAGGCTTGAATTGCAGGCAGAGCGATGTTCTCAGACTGCAAGCCATTTTCCAGTATTTAGCAAGGAAAGTGAAACCATTGATCTGGAAGCATTACAACTTTGAAGAAAAACCAACACTGGGTCATACCCGTCATTAACAAAGTTCCATGCAACTTGCGCAAGAGCATTCTGAGCAACCTTAAATTTCTTTATCGCTTCAACAAGGGGCTTATACGGGTGGTGAACATTGAGGTCAAAACCCAAAGTGGCCAGTACAACCCGTTCCCCCAATAAAATTAGCTCTTTTTGTTGTTCATATACTTCCTGCATGATAGATGGGGATCAATGAGACAATTACAAGAAAATAATTTTGATACCATAAAAGAAGAAAAGCAAAGGAAAAATTTGAAATGGGGTAGGGATATAGTTTACCCATGGTACAGCTGTTGATGAGAAAGTAGGGTAGCTGAGCAAGTATTTATTAGTAAAGGAGAAGAACTGGAAGAAATGCTGATAAATGACTGTATTATGGAACCTAAGCAATATTGTCTGCTGGGTGAAATAATTATCAAACCAAAAAATTCCTTTACAAGTGGACAGCAAGTAAGTACAGACTCATCCTCTCCACCACAAGTAAGTACAGATTCATCCTTCCAAAATCAAATTAGTAGATTTAGCACTGGATTAGAGATGGGTATTTCTGTGACTGTGATCGTGAGAAAAAAGATGGGGGATAGAACTTCTATTTAAATGAGAGAGAGAGAGAGAGCACAAGAAGTACTGGATAACAACTCAACTAGGGAAACATCAATCTGAGGTACAATACAACTAACTGATGTAAGCACCATCAGTAAGTGAACACCTTCTGTTTGATCCTCTGGGCTGCAGCAGGATCTTTTTTGTGGATTATCTCATAAGAAACGAGAATAACATCCTTGAGTGGACGAGGGGTTTCTTCCACCTTCCCAGCGAGGAACATGCACACAGTTGCAATTGTCTGCCAAGCATATTTATAAAGTTAGCCACAAAACTGAAAGCAATCACTTTAACTGAACTCTATAATTTCTTAATTCATCCACTCACACCAAAGGTTACTCTATCAAAACATTCATAGGTAGGGAAGGAGCCAGGCAAGAAAACATTTAAGGGTCATCAGAATCAGAACATGAATATTCAATATTGATCTGCAGTCTACTTACCACGACACAAAAAATACTCATTATGCAATTGTCAGGCACAAGTTAACGCAATTCTTATGAGACTAATGGTTCTTCGGACTTTAACAAGTTTTCTCCAATTTGTAGCCCATCACTTTGGATCTTCATAAAGAAGACAGGAAAGATAAAAAGAAAAAGAAAGCGGAAAAAGAAAAGAAAAAAACAACCTTTAGTTTACTTATAAAAAAAAAAAAACAACCTTAGATCACTGAGACCAAAAGAGAGATAGACTGACCAGAAGAAAGACTTTATTATTTATAGCAGCTACAGAACTTCAATTTTTACAAGTTGAAAAAAACTATTTGCAAGTCTCCTTTTTGACACGTCACACGTCCAACACCCTGCTGATGTGGAAGCCTTTCAAATCAACCACCATAAAAAATAATTGGTGTTTTGATTTTTTTCTATTAGTATAATGGATCCATAGCAAGCAGTGTGTTTACACACCAGCTTGTATGTAGCAGAACTCTTACACGAAAATGTGTGTTTGAGTATATATTTATATTTGCATAAAATCCATGTCATTATTATCAGATTACCATGCAGTTAGTTTTGTTCGACCCAACACCAGACCAAACAATTCTCACATGTGCCTCCCTCTATTTACTTTAGAAACATACTACAAACTAAGTTTATATCTTTCTATTGTCAGACAGACAGTCATCTACTGAGTTATGGTTGATGGAAAATTATAGGTAAAATATTTGTCTATAAGATGCCCAGTCCATATTAGATTAGAACCAAAGGCGATTCACAAAGATTCTTAGGAACAAACAATTTAAACCCCTAGGGGTTGGCTCAAGTGGTAAGAGCCTTGGCCTTACTGGTATGCTCCCTCCAGATCTAAGGTTTGAACCCTTGGGTGCAAACAATTTCTAGCGGCAATCAGACTAGGGGAATTTCCCTTCAAATTACCAAGGTGTACTTGCGGGAAAGTTCTTGCCGAGGGCTTATGCATCCCCAAGATTAGTCAGGACTTTGTTCTTGACACCCGGTGCCAATAGAAAAAATATTATTAGGAAAACACAATTAGGCACAAACAAATATTCCTGCAGCCCCCACTGTATCCAATACAAAAACCACACCAACTTCCACAACCATGCTTGAAAAATCTTAAAACTGTACCATCAGATATTAAGCATGTTAAACCCTTCATTTGATAACCGAGGACAAATGCATGAACTCAAGAGATAGACTTCACACAATAAGGAAACCCTGAAACACCCAATTTAACAGTTGCATGATCGCGTTTTACCTATGCAACATCTCACATTTCTACTAGGCAAAGTTGAATAAGTAGCATTTAGACCATACCTATTTGTAGAAAGGTTAATGTCCCAAAATCAAAGAAAATATATCTGGTTTACACATCAATGATATATCTAGTATATGTGCACGTGTGTTGCACAATATGTTCAAAAATCTTTGATATCCGCATGACACTTTATGCCATTTACTCATGTGATTCGTCACTCATCCAAGAACCAAATTAAATAAAGACTAATGCATGACAAACTAAAAAACTTTAGATGGCTTAATTGCAAATATAATATCCAAAACATGTGTAAAACAACCTACCCTTCTGTCATTCTTGGCATGCGATTGACGAAGGAAAAACCGATGACAAAATATTATTGCTGTGGCAATGGTTACCTGGGGCCTGCATTGAGAAGTTCAGTCATCACGTTATTCAGGGCATGTTCTAGTAAACAACACACTAGCATTTGCATTTGGGTTGTTTTTGTAGTTAAATATTTTACCAACAGATCTATCAATATAATAACTTCTATTAGTCTTATAAGAACTTTTCACCGTAGATTACAGTTATTGAATTTCCACAATGGCGCACATGGTTTGCTTTGTTTGCAAAGAAAAAAAAAAGCAGTCTTTGACGATTAAATAATTTGGTGTTTCAGTCCACATTATGTTTTTTGGTAAAGCCTTCTACAAGTAGCCTTTAAGTTTACAAAAAATTCAGAAAATGAGTTACAATGAACGATGCCTAGTAAAGTGTCCAATCATACAACAATCATAAATGCGAAGGCAGATGCAATTAAGCTCACAATCATTAAAAGTTTAATAATTACACTCTTCACCATGTTCACATGATGCAAAGTAGGACTTTATTCCAAATCTAGCTGTCAGCATTATGACAAAACCTACGATATAATATGCCTTGGCACTGTAAAACGTATAGCGCATAATCTAATGTCTCACCGCTCTTTTAAGTAATAACAGTTTATTGAAACTATAAAAGGACCTAGCCCTATTACACAGGATGTAAAAAAGAGATAAAAGAAAAAGAAAAAATTAGTGTCATAGACTACAAACTTCAAAGAAATCCAAAATGAAGGAAATGAAAGAAGTAAAATCATTTAGCTCTCATACAACTGAAATTTTTTTTTTTTTTTTTTTTTTTTTTTNACACCCTCGGAAGTTTCCCTACACGGAATTGGTTAAATCGCTGGCTTTTAAAGAATACAGGTACAGAATTTCACATACCATTACTCTAATATCTTTTGAAGCAGTCTCTCCAACAAGCCAAGAGCCCTCATCCAATAACGCACAACTCAATATCCCAAATAAAGAGAAAACTCAACCAAAACTTCCTAGCAATAGTGCAATTTCAAAGGGATGTCCCCAAATGAGAGTCAACACTTTCAAAGAGTTAAAGCATTTACTACTGCAACCGCTTGTAATACAATTGGGAATCTTAGCAAGATCATTTATATTCTTTAATTGATCTTTCTGCCATTTCAGTCCCAGACAATGAATGTAGGGTTAAGTACCTTCTTGTCATGACACCCTAGGGATTAACAAAATTGCTGTAGATAGACACTGTAAACAGAAACTAGATATGTGATTCGCACAACACTGAAACCAATAACAAAACTATGGTCATATTGCCATCAGTTTTACATCATAATTACCTTATGACATCTTCACCATACATAACAAAAGAAATAAGAAAAATAAAAGTGGCAAATACTAACTATATATATATACAATTATATAATGAATAATGCTACTATGTGCCATTTTGCCCCCTCATTTTGACCGCTCATGCATTTAATTTTTTTTTACATTTTTCTTCTTTTACTTACATATTAAGGAAATGACTATTAGTGTATTGGTATTTTTTATATTTTTTTAAAATGTTTAAAAATATTAAAAAAATATATGAATAAGAAAAATTAAAAAAAGTACAAAAAAAAAAAAAAAAAAATTTTGAAAAGGAGGCACACACCCAGCAGTCATTGCTGGGCGGCACCCTAGTAGCACTCTTATATAATTTGATCCCACGTGAGAGTAGTGCTAATGTGCCGCCCAGCTTTGACCGTTGGGTGTGCCACTAGCACAAATTTTACATATTAATTTTTTCTTATTTTCTTTTTCATATTTTTTAAAAATCTTTAACTATTTTTAAAAAATACACCAATACACTAAAAGTCACTTCCTTAATCATTAAGTAAAAAGAAATAAATACATGAGCGGTCTAAATGAGGGGGCAAACTCATGGAGCATACTAGCATTTTTCAAATGAAAAATATGCTGCATAGTGTATACTTGTCTCAAAAGATACTGTCTGCTTATACAAATGCCGACCTATCAAGTTTGCTTTTTGGGCCTTTTTTAGTCTCACTTAATTTAACATACTGTTGTATTCAGCTGCCAATATTATTTAAAAAAAATTTAAAATATATTCTCTGCAACATGGAAAAATATTTTGCAAGAATTAGAAATATATTTGATAAGTATAGACTCACACTTTTAGCCTCATGCCCAAATCCTGCAAAAATGTGCAGTACGACTTGCGTAAATATGTTTCTTTCTTTAGGTCAATCCCATCCCTTCTTGATGGGGAATGTTCTTCAATTTCCTTTCTTGACAGATACCAACGACCCACTTCCTCTTGCCTGTCTTGAGAATTTCTTGAAGACCCACCATCAGACATGCCATGATACGATGACTCCCCAGGTAAAATTCCAGCCATCTGTATCCCTATGAAGTAAAACAAATGGACAAAGATGCTTCTACTGCAGCAAGAAAATGTCCTTTCCTGCACATGAAAGAGAGAGATCAGAACACCTGAATATTATTTAATAACATTACCACAAATGATACTACTTGCAAATAAAATTGTAAAATTGCCATGAATACGAATTTTAGAAATTAGTGACACTGAAATAATTTACAGAATAGTAAACTGGAGCCTGTCATGAAGTCAGTGCAAATCTTGGTGACAGTACACCTCAATTTTTTTATAAGTAATAAAATTTTCATTGGAAAGCACAACACCTCAATATGAAAATCCTTAAAGAATGACATATAAAATTGTGGCACAAAGTTAAAGTCATCAGCATTATTTAACAGCAAACCACTACATCACCTTTTTCTGTTAAGTCATAACCTATACATCATCTTTTCCTGTCCAAAGCATCTTGTTCATAATTATTAAACTGAGCTTTCCAACAGAAGAGAAGGTCCATCACAGATTTTGGTATGGATATAATACATGACACAAAGAGTTTACTTCAAAATGCCATGTTTCGAAGGGGGCGAACAATCTTTATCCAAACCACCCCTTCTCAGCCGAACTGAGTATAAATGGATTAAAAACAAGATAAGAATATCCAACCCCAATATTGTGCCACTCTGTTGAAATCTGCATCCCATAGAGGAGCCAGATGAGTAAAATGCAGTTGCATGGTATATTCAATACAGACTAACTTTATAAGTATAATTACTTAACCAATTAATTCTAAGGGTACACACAATATTGGACTCATAATAGCTATGATAAGGAATAATGCTATAATAAACCAGGTATCCTTTCTCTTGTATACTACCCATATACTTGGGCTATACCTAATTATGTTGATTAATAAATTTTCTTACTTATAAAAAAAAAAATTAAAACCTCCTATCCTAGCACGGCCACTCATTTGAGAAAACAAAGAAAAATAATAAAACAACTGCTTTAACAAAATATGTGGCTGTAACGACCCGACCCAATATTCCAAGATCGGAATATAGATAATTTTCTTGAGCCATCAATTGAATAAAAGTCAATTTAATTTTTACAGACAAAGTGGGCCCTATATAATTAATAATAAGCCCAAGATTTTTATCTAAAGCCTAAAAATATTTATTGGACAAGTTGGACTTATTTTAAGCTCAAGTTAAACCCTTTGTCATGTGGTTTTTCCATAAAGCACATGGAAGAACTTTTTAAATGTTTTTACGTTCTTGCCCTCAGTGTATAAGCCATGACAGAAAACATTTTGGACTTGGGCCAGGCTTGGTTTGAGTGGGTTAAGTTCTGTGGATATAAAATTAGACATGTATTTTAAGCTGGGCTCGACTTTTAAATTGGACTTGTGTTTTTTAAAACGGGATGGGCATGGTTTTACTTGGGCAAATATTAGCCCAAAAATATTTTACAGAAAATAGTTAGGAAATTAAATTATGTTATTGAGTATTAACTTCTACAAACCAATTTACAGCAGTAAATTATAAGGGTTTAAATTATATTTTTTAAACGTGTTGAATGTGAATAAACCTATTTCCCGAATAGAGATTTCACGACTTGTTCTAATGAATTTTTATAAAGTTTAAATACTTAACAAAATTATAAATTGAAAGTGAAAATATGTTATTAGTATCTAAATAATTATATGATATTAGTATTCATTGATTTTCGTATTAAACAGAATATTTATTAAATTATTCTCCATGGAATGTATAAATTTAGTAGAATATTACGACACGCTTTTCGAGAGACGTTAGAAACATTTAGGGAGGTTTGAATAGTGAGTTGAGATGAGATGAGATGAAAGTTGAATAAAATATTGTTAGAATATTGTTTTCTAATATTATTTTTGTTTTGGGATTTGAAAAACTTGATTTGTTTATTGTATTTTGTATGGGAATTTGGAAAAGTTGTAATGATTAAATAAGATGAGATGGGTTGAAAGGCTTTTTGTATCCAAACCTCCCCTCAGTACTTCAAATAGGTAACGAGTAACAAAGTAGAAAAGGAAGCAGTGCAACGAGGTAAGTAGCTTGATCATAAAATTAGGATTAGCACACATTAGCTAATTATATATTATTATTAAGTTAGTTCTTTGGAAGCCAATGTTTTATACCACGCATGTCATGATATTTGCCAGCATATCATTCGTCATAATTCGTGATTAAATTTAATTCAGCATTTCATAGTTATTTATGTATGTCATGCATCTCACGTTGCATAAGACATGTACGCTTCTTGTGATCATAAGATCAGTTTAATAAGATGGCCATTCAGATGCATGGTACCGATGTAATTTATGGATGAATGTGCAAGCCACGGACCTAAGCGTGGTCTACCATAGTATGCTAGAAAACTATTAGCGATTCCCCTTGTAACCACAGAATGTGAGGCCGGTGCACAACTTTGCACACAGGATTAAGTGTGTTGGTCAATAAGATAAATATGATAAGTCATATTTTTATGAAATAAATGTTTATTGTTATTAAATTATGTAACTCTTTTGCCTGGCTTTATTTACATATGTACGTGACATTCTTAACTTAAGGGAAAGGGGTGTTACAATATGGTATCAAAGCCCATGTCGAGAGATTATGCAAACTTTTTGAAAAGAAAACCAGTATTTTGTTAATTATAGGATAACAAATTAAATGTGAAGGCGCGAGGTTGGTTTTAAAATTTTCTCTCCATACGAAGAGTGAACAATGAGCTGAGAGAAACCCTAACCCACTTATCCCGCCGCCACCCCCCACCCACCATCGACCGGAGTGACACCACACCGCCATCACAGACGAGGTTGACGGGCCCCGACGTCCTCGCTGTGGGCCGTCCGTCATCGGTCCTCACTAGCGATCTGGTTATTTCGCTTTTCTTCTTTGTCGGAGGTATCAAACTATCGTCGTGCTCTTTGACACCACCACATACCTGAATGACAGACCCCAAGCAACTCAGTTGTGGGGCCTCCGACGTCGGTCCTTCTCCGACAACTGGGAGTTTTCTGGTTTTCTGTTGTTTCGACAACTGTTTCGACAAACTATTTCAACGGACTGTTTCGACGGACTCCAGCGACCACATTGAGGGCTTCCGACGTCGGTCATCATCCAGCGACTCTATTTTCTCCATTAACTCAGTATGGGTTAGATGGTGCACTTTTGGGTGGAATCGAAGGCTTTCGAGCTTTTGCCGGAAAGATGGAGGTCTTCCTTAAAAATTGTGGAGAGGAGTAGACGGGTTTGGGGATTTGTAGTGATGGGTCGTAATGGTATAGAATGGTTGATGGCTACAGTGGAAGCAGTATTACAGGCAGGGAGAAGTTTGGATTTCACAAAACACTTGCGCGAAGGAAACAGAACATTCATGCCTCAACGGTGCTCCAACAAGCATGGTAGGTTTCTAACGGTCACCAAATATGGTGGAGGAGGCCAGCGGAGTGTTATAGTCATTCCCGAAGGGTATGAAGGTTTGGGTTGGGAGAAATTTGTTGCGGAATTATGCAAAGCTATAGATATGCTTTTTGCTGATGGGTCAAAAAAGAAAATTCAAAAGTAGAATGAGAACATCAACTTGGAGGTGAATCATACAGACCCAAATACATCCATGGTGGTGAGGCGATCATATGCGGCAGCTCTAAAGACCAGTCATGCTTCGAGGGTTCATAGTGAGGGGATTGAGGATCAAAACCAGCTTGTCGCGATGCATAATTCCTTAAAGGAGATGGAAATCTAACTTATCGAATTGAAGGCAGAGATAGTTTTTTTGTCTACGAAAATAGACCTACTTTCAACTAGAAGCAACAGGGTTGTAAGGAACAAGACTAAGATAGGCCCAATTCCTTTAAACTCAGATAAAGGAAAACGAAAAATCAGATTTGGCCCTGTTCCTATACCCAGATCCAGAAGAGTATGGCGGGTCAAAAGGAAGTCAGGGTTATTTGAAGTGGGTTCTACATCGGGCATCGGCGTAGAGACATCTGCAATGGAACGTGTAACAACCCGACCCTAAGATTAGACCATAAGATGAATTTTATGTATTTTTCATATAACTATAAATATTCTATTATTATTATTATTATTATTATTATTATAATTTTATCAGATTTTACATGGTTAATTTTAATATAAGTCAAGAAATATGTTATGAGTTTTGAAGAATATTATTATGTATTAATCTTAGTGGAATGAAATTATATCTACATATGATTTTAAGCATCTAGAGACAAGTCTTTCCAGGAAAGTTAGTGACGATTAGCACTTCATATAGGTCTCGAGCCACAACGTGAGATTGTGGAAGCAACGCTAAGAGGTAAATAGTATGGTCATATAAATGCATGCGTACTGTGAATATTATTGTTATGTATAAAAATATGATGTGTTTATGATGATTATCTACGCCACGTCAAGGTTAGATTTCATTTCACAATCTTTGATGAAATATGAGATTTTGCTTGAATGAATGAATGTTACCAAAATCACATGGAAGCCATGATATGTTCATGTAGTAATTTGAGTCAAGTATGTCATGTAATAGAATAGCCAGATTATGTATGCCATGTTCATGTAGTACTTAGATCATGTATGCCATGTTCATGTAGTACTTAGATCATGTATGCCACGGAATGTCATAAAATGTTCAGATCATGTTATGTCATGTCATGTTATGCTATGCCATGTACAAGAATATGTCATGTTATGTTATGTCAAGAACAAGGATATGCCATGTTAAGAAAGTTAATGAAGCCTAATGAATTCTCATGCATTAAGAAAGATAAGAAGTTTTAAAGACAGTGTCACGGACTCAAGCGTGGTTAACCATTCAGTTATGCAAGTTCGTGAAACACGGACCCAAGCGTGTGTTATTCAGTTAAGTGAAACACGAACCCAAGCGTGTTTCACTCCAGATTATGCAAGTTAAGTGAAACACGGACTCAAGCGTGTTTCACTTCATGTTAAGACAAGATAAACAAGTTATTATGCATTCATGTTACATGTTTGCCATGATTATGTATCCTTCCGCTCATGTTAATGATAAATACATATGCTATGTGGATCTGTGACGATATATGCATGTATGTAAAGTCGATTTTCAGAAAAGTTATGTTACGCGTGTGATTGTGAATCTGTGCTGCTGAATGCATGTTGTTAAGCGTCTTCAGAAATCAAGTCTATGCTAGGCTAAGATGTATTTTTACGGTATGATGTGCTACTTACTAAGTATTCAACTCATTTTTGTTTGTCTTCCTGTTTTCTTCTATGTCTAATTTTCACATATGGTAATTATAATGATACAGAGATGGATGGCCAGGAGTAGATCTAGTGTAAAGACTTAGAAAGGAATAAGTGTTAATTTCATAAGAATTAGCTTAGTTTATGTTTTTCTTTTATGTTTCAGTTTCATGTTTCAAAAACAATTATGTTCAATTCAGTTTTTGATGCTTTTCAATAAAATGAGGTAATTTAGGACATGAATCTCTTTACCGGGCATTATGTTATGAATGTTAGTAACATCTCTATCCTACGGGAACAGGGTGTTACAAAATGTCATTCGCCTCAGGTGACTTATGTACTCGAAGAAACTATGGCTCCCTCGTCGGAGTTGAAGGGACCCACTGAAGTTACACATAAAGGGTCACCAAAGGTGAAGGGACTTGATGTCATACTATTGAAGAGAACCAATAGAGTTGTTGAGGTGGTACGGGATTTGAATATGGATTTGGCGTTGGTGCCTTGTGTAAAGGAATGCCTTGTGGATCCCCTAGTCTCTCTTCCTCCAATAGAGGATTGGATTCTACCTAAAGTTAACAAAATTCAGCAGTTCGTGGGAATTTCACATGGAGGATGTAAAGACCAATTTAAAGAACTAATTACTGCGATCGAGGCAAGCCACACCCTTGAAACCAAATCAAGTTTCAAGAAAAGTAGGGAGTTACAAGGTCTTTTTTCGAGAATCAACTACAACGCTAAGGGTGGTAACTCTTCTAGAGGGAAGTCTAAAGGGAGGGCATTGTGAAGACAGGAAAACTAGGGGTTGGGGTGGGGTTTTTGGGTAGATTTTTAGTTCTACGGGAAGCAAGGGATTGGGGTCGGGTTTGGTGTATTTTGGGTTTTTTTCATGGATTTTTTGGGTTATTAGAGGTTTTCTATTATGGGCAAGGTGTTCTCATATATACATTCAATGTATTTGATTACTCATTTTGATATATATATATAATATTTTTACTTTATCAAAAAAAAAAAACTAGGATACGGTCACCTAGGATACTCCTGGCCCGCCCAAGAGTTATTGAGACGTTTCTGATTATGATAGTATGTTTTATGGCTCTTACTAATGACCATTGTTGTTGTTATGATAGATATTATTATTATATTTACCATTATTGAAATACTAGTTAATGGTTACTTTAGAATATGGCACCCGGCATTAGGAAATTTCATACAACATGGATATCTAGAATTTTATGGGAATTACGGGTACGGTGAGTTAAGTGTCAATATGGTTAACTGTGTAATTGATTGAGGTAATTACTAGTGGATTGGTTATGAGCCCTAAGCAAGCCAAGGTTTAGAGATTTTGTATACTTCTAGACTGGAAGAATGATGGTGATGTTAATTATCAAAAAAAGAAATATGGTGATGTTAATTGTTAGGAAGCTTTGCTTTTGAGGTTTATGGTATATTTTGTTCATAAGAATGGATTGAAATAGTCTTGTATTTTATGGAGTTTCTATTTGAGGAAATTAGGAATGTGTTAAGTAGGTTCGAAGTTATGACATAGATTTATGTATGGCATATAGTTATTAAATGATGATTGGTGGACTATATTCTTATGTTCAATAGGTGACGTGATTCTCTCACTTAGCACGAATAGTGCACATTAAGGACTTTAGGAAAGTTTTAGGTATAGTGAATTTTTATGTGTAAACAAGTTTATGAGAAGAACTTGTGGAGTCAATACATTTTGAGGTGGGAAGAATTAAGGTTTATGAGGAGAACATGATCAATTTAAGCATGTATGTGTATTGGACATACACATTATAGGTTTAATGATCCGGCAAGCCCAATAAGAGTGCACCAGGAGATTTTGGAGTTTTATAAAGCTATTTATTTGAGATTATTATTTTATGTAGAGTTATATCTACTATTTTGTGACTTATCAAAAAAGTATATATCTACTATTTTGTGAAGAGTTTTATCTATTATTTTATGGGGAGATTTTTATTTACTATTGTATGTGGAGTTAAGACAATTGTTTGGGATCATGCATTGCTTGGGAAACTTCTTACTCTTTATAATGTTTCATCGCGGCACTGCAGTGGTATTTCAAACAGAACATAGTACTCATAATAAACATCATTTTTTAAGCAATTGTTACGTTTCAAACAAAATATGGGAGGGAGAAAGCTTTAGAAATATTACAAACACACTCATATAATTCTGATTAATAATTATAACACTAGACTGTAGATCAAAAGCTTCTCATTACTCCCCCCCCCCCCCTCTCACTATCATAAGTAAACTTCAGAAGATATGCACTTCTCATATTTGAAGATTCGCCGAATTCTTGCTCTTCCTCATTTCCTTAGGTGCATTTCTTTGTAAACTCCATATGTACTTGGATTTCACACACAGCCCTCTTTCATAAAATTTGGTATCATTATCATTACTTATCAAAAAATGGACTTTACTTATCTTTGAAACATGTTCAATCCTACTACCAAAGTTCTTTAAATGAATTTTCCATCATGCTAATCCAACATCCTCCATGAATCCATCCCCAATTTGACCACTATAGTCCTCAGTACTAAAATTATTCAATTGCAACAAAGAATTTATGGAAAGCTCAAAGTCAATGATATATCCCTTTTCATAGACCCCTAAAACGAATTAATCCATTGATAGTAATGTGAGACAAGCCTCAAGCATGCTACAATTTGAGCTCTTTTTATGGGTAATCAAGATGTTTTATTCATAAGATAATAGGTGTAGCCCAACGTCTAAATAATTAACATAAAATTGTGTTGCATATTTAGGTTCAATTATATCTACCAAAAGAAACAGGGTGTATAACACAATGATATAATTTTTTTTATAGGTTATAACACAAAGACATGATATTGGTGAAAAATAATAGGCATCAATTAGAGAACGACATACTTAAAACCGAATTGACAATAAATGAGCTCAGTGGAGAGTGCTAGTTCAGAGCAACATGAGTAGCTGTGGCTTTTACAGCATCCTCCATCAGAATAACTTGTTGCCAACAAATATTTTCTACATTTTGCCTTACTTATCAAAAAAATATAAAAACTTGTTGCCAACCTAGTCCAAAAAAAGTATACAAAAAAGACGGAACCGAATGTCTATTACCAACTCATGAAGCTTAAAACGATAGAAATCAAAACTCGCGAGACAAAAATACCGAAATAGAAAGAAGGAAAGAACAAGAAACTTTTGAAAACCATCGAAAACTTACCACCTAAACTATTCAATAAGGCACAGAACTAAAATCTGGATTTCAACGTCAAAGAAGGGGGGATTATTTGAACTGATCAATACAGTCAATAATTCAAAACAACGTAAAGGGCGAAGACAAAATTAATTTGCAATTTCTCATGTTTTCCAAATAAAAAAGATAAAACAAACACAACCAGACCTAGCTAACGCAATCCTAGCCTAATTCCCAAGAGAATCCTCCACGGGAACCAAGGCGAAACTTAAATTCGAAGCAACACGCGTAAGAATCCGCTTCTTTGCGAACTGAAGGGGTACTAATTTCCGAACTTGAGAAAAATGGAGATCAAGAACGATTAAAGGGGATTTCTCTTTCCTTTCTAAATGAAAAAGGAGAGAAGGAAGAGAAACATAATCAAAATACTTTTAGAACAAAAAGGAGAGAAGCAGAGGGAAAGGGCGCCCACCTGGTTAGATGGTGAGGGCGGTGTTGCTGCTGCCGCTGCTGCGTCTCGGCTGCTTGATGTTGCCGACGCTGCTGCAGATCGCTTGTCGCGTTAAGGGCTTCTTTTTTTCTTTTTTTTTTTTTTTTTTTTTTTTTTTTGGGGGGGTTCCTTCGCTTTATGGGCGTCCTGCAATTTTTGGGAGGTGAGTCAGGAGGACCGAAGTCCTGTTTTTGCACTGGGATATTTGTTTGTAGTTTCTTTTCTTTTTTTCCTTTTTTTTCTTATCTTTTAATTTTTAACTGTAATGAATAAAAAAAGTCATGATATATCTAAAAATATATATATATATATATATATACCTATTACTTATCAGTCTTATATCACACAGGCTTTCCTTCGCTTTTGGGCGTCCTGCAATTTTTGAGAGGTGAGTCAGGCGGACCGAAGTCCTGTTTTTGCACTGGTATATCTGTTTGTAGTTTCTTTTTTTTCTTTTCTTTTTTCTTTTTTTTATTTTTATTTTATCTTTTTATTTTTAACTGTGATGAATAAAAAAAGTCATGATATATCTAAAAATTCTTATTTATTTTATCTTAATAAATATTATGAGACTCGCATATATCTCGCTCACTCTGACTCAAAGAACAACCCTTAAAGATTCAAATCCATTTACTCAAAGTACCGTCCCTTGAAATAAACCAAAATGCCAAAAGTTGTATAGAAAAGCCAATGGGCATTAAGTACATGATTGGAGGATATTTCTGAATCGCCAAATTGAAAGTTGATATTTTTAAAGTTAAAAAGAAATACTACAAAAGATAGAGAAATAAAAAAAAAAATTTAAAAATATCTGTACAAGTTAATATAGAACGGAAAGTAAAAAGGATAATGGACAGAAAAGTCAATCTCGTTTTACTTGGTGTCAAGTCAGGAAGGTGCCACGATTCGGGTGATCTATTTTAGAAAAATTCAAAGATAGATTGTTGTGAAGTGTGTTCTTTCTCAGTTGAGACAAATATGTTACAACGCCAGATCCCGTATTGTCAAAAAGAGTGATCAAGGGATTCTTTTAAGTTCTGGTTTGAATGTTGAGCTTATTTGAAATGAGTTAAGAGTTTTTTTATGATTAGTAATAAATTAAGAAGATGAAATAAATTTTATAGAGCTCACCGGAGATAAGTTTAGATGTGTTTGGATGTTAAGATAAGTTTAGATATATTTATGAGAAATTAAAAAATGTTTTAGGCTCTGTATGTAAAGAGGTATTGAGTTGAAAAAAATTATAAATCTCACGTATAAGGAGATTTTAAGTTTAGATAAATTTAGTTATTTGAGAGTTGAGTATTTAGACGTTAGACTCAGTTTAAAATTAAACTAAATTAAATTAATCTCAATTAAATCTAAATTCCAAACGGAACCTAAAAGACAATAGAGCTGAGACATGTGACATGGGTGGGTGTGGGAAGTGTTAGGTGGTTGTTTATCATATTGGATTGGGTCTAAGATTGAAAATTAAGTATTTTTATTAAATTTTATATTTACTTTTTTTTAAGTCTGGAGTGTGCCAGCGTCGTATAATCTCTTTAAAAAAAGAGTAAATACAGAATATAATAAAAAAAAAACTATTTTTGTAATAGTAGGCTCTGGGTTTTTTTCAAAATGATTATATAACGCTTGCACACTCCACGACTGTATATAAAATTACTCTTTTTCAAAAAAGAGTAAGCGACACTTGCGCACTTTATAACTGGAAATATCATTTCTCATATTTTCCTATATTGTCATCCCACTTGTATATTATGATCCAACTAGATACATCAAATCACTATTTGATTGTTGGGGATTAATTTTCTTACCCCATCAATATATGATTCATGGAAATTAATATTCTAAGACATCTCTAAAACATTGATTTAGGCTTCATTTGGATGTTTAGATGTTAAGATGAGATAAAATGAAAATTCTATAAATATGAAATAATTTAAATTAAGATGTCTTATAAAATTTTAGAAAAGGTGCTCATGCTTAAACCCATGAGTTTGCATCCCCAAACTGACCACTAGTACCTAATGTTTTTAAACTTACATCGACATAAAATTAAAATCAAAAATAAAAAATCTTAAAACAAAAACTATCATCCGAGTCCCTTTCAAGGGCACATCGCCCGACCCTAATAGAAATATAAAGTGACCAAGAAAAGCCACTTGAGTGCATCATGTCCACATGGCCATCGCAAAGAGTTATATGAGCTTTGACAAATCACATTTCAAGCCTCAATTTGATTTAGTTATTTGCTCAAAAATAATAAAGAAAACGGCGATCAAAATTGAAAGTTTCAGCCAAGGACGGACAAACTTCAAACATCCCCTTCTGAAGTACACACTCCACAACTGAACTGTCAAGTGATTGATCAATTTTCCCCCCTTCAAAAGGCCTCGAAGGAGGCCTCCAAAATTTGAGGTTTCGAAACTCAATAACCTTGCCGAGAAAAGGTGATAATAGCTTAGTAGCCTTTGTTTCCACGAATCCTAGCTCTCATATCAACCTGGTAAAAAACAAATACATATATAGCGCATTAATAAACATGCATGACTGATTTCATATTACAAAAATAAAGGTAATTACCTAATAAATTACTGATTGTATCAACGGACATAATGAAAGTCAACTACAGGTCTATTCAAGTAAGGTAACATAGAATCGTAGAGTACGCAAGCACCGCGCAACCGCTTTAAAAGAGTAGGATCTACTATTAAAAAATTAATTTTTTTCATGTTGATCCCGTCTTTACTCACTTTTTTCAAAAGGATTACGCGACGCTTACACACTCTACGACTGCAAATATCATTTCTCCTCCTTTAAATGCCAAACGATACTAAACAGGTGTGCCGCCAGAACAGAAAAACCATGGTCAATATGAGAGAGAGAGAGAGAGAGAGAGAGAGAGAGAGAGAGAGAG
>QEOT01124065.1:55580-99399 GCA_003123785.1 Pterocarya stenoptera
AGAGAGAGAGAGAGAGAGAGAGAGAGAGAGAGAGACATGCCTGGCCCCTCTTGCAATTGAAATATGTTTCCCTAAGTCCCACACACTCACTTGCTATTGATGGGCTCTTCTCTCCGGCACATTCCCTATATGATCGCTTTTCAACCTATAGTCAATGCACATCAGATCAAACAATTTATATACATATTCCATGTACTTCATGAACATTCTCTCCTAATTAGAAAAAATCAAGCATGAAATTAAAGACCTTAATGCAATCTGATTCACTCAGGCACTTCACAAGTTCCATTGCTAGGCCTTTGCAAGATTTGGACATTTTGCCCTCCTATTCACACCAATGACTTCTCCTCCAGAAATAGTTTTAAGCCCCTCTTTTACGGCTTCAGCAAAAGATTCAAACTGAGCTCACTGGTTTCACACAAGACAATACAAATTGATCAAAGTCCAGAATTTGGAATTGGAAAAGCCTAAGGCCATTCAACCAACCACCTAGGCAAAACCTGCAATCATTGACACCCCAACATAGATAACTTCGGAATATAAACATGTTATGAAGTATGACAAGAGCATCTGTTGCAATCCAAAATTTAACTTCCCCTCATGAAATTTGAATTGACACTCATGCACCACTGAATGCATGATCCACATGCCAATGCTAAACTTTGGCCAAAAAAAAGTATTCCAAAATTTTAACTACCAAATCATAAAGAAATGAGTTCCTCTTTAGACAGGATGTGGTGTTAATAGAACACCCTCCAATAAGAGTTTTATACGTTAGCCTCTCTTTACACTACAGACCGCAAAGCAGCAGGTCAAGTCTACGTTTCTGTCTGACCCCCATTTTCGTCCCTCTTTCAGCCTCCAAACCTCCCATTTCCGTTCCCTCCATCGCCCTCTCACCCATTTTTGCCAAAATATCCCTCTGTTGTGAAGCATTGCTGCAACTCAATTTGGATTTGGTCTCTAAGAGGTGGCTGGTATGTCTCTCTTCATTTGGTCTCTCTCATTCTCACTCTGCCTTGAGCGTCTCTCGTTCTCACCACACCAGAAACTCATTGACAAGAGATATCATGGAACTGCACCATCACCAAGCCATTTAAGGACAAAATGCCGAAAAAAAAAAAAGGAAAAAAAAAAATGCAAACCAGCTCTGGTAGTTTACTTGACGCAGGTCAAGAAATTGACTTGGGGTCACCTAAGCCATTATACTGTGCAACTCCACTGGCCTTATGTCTAGTTTTGCAATTTGGGGTCACCTAAAGCAAGTTGGATGAAGATTGTTCCGGGTTTCCTCAAAAGATTGTGCTAGGACTTGGCATAGGTCTTATGTCTAGTTTTGCGGGGACACAATCTCTGAGGTTGAAATGGGAGACCGAAAGAAATCGGCAGAGATGCAAGGGAAACGGAATGGGGCAAAAATGGTTTAGGTTGTGAGAAATGTAGACGTGCTTTGCTGCTTCTCAGTTCACAGTAAAAATAATGGGAGTCGACCTCCCATTGTGTGAAAACCCTAACTAAACCACATCTGTTGCCCAGGTTTCCTTTGATAAAATACAGTGCAAGTGTCTCACACAGCATCAACAATCTTACCAATAAAAAAATATACATTAAAGAACCTATTAGGATCATACTGTGAGAGAGAGAGAAAGAGTAACACATAAAAACGAGCAAATCTCCAAAAAATGCTTATAAAGAGAGAAGAAATCTCTAAAATACTTATCAACATTGAGGTGTGATGTGAAGACTAAATTTCATACATATGACCCATAAATTCATTCATCAAATTGCAAGCAACACAATATCATTACAAGACTAAGTAGCGTGAAAATTTGGTATAATCATTAACATTAAAAAATAAAAAATAAACGGCAATGGACTTTGAGAGAGAGAGAGAGAGAGAGCGAAGTGGGAGAAGGGTGGAAGGGTAGGAGGTAGGAAGCTATAGCTCATGGCTGATTGAAATTACATCATTAACAAATTAGTCTTCATTCAAGCATTCTTCAGAACATTTAAAACACATAACAAAACCCTTTTTAACCACAATATGCAATAAACACAATTAAATTTCACATTCCGAATATGAAATGGCATCGTACTTTGTAAATTCATTTGAATACGGTCCAATTCACTCAAGAATAAACTAGAATAGAGAACCAATGAATACTCTTTTCATAAAATTATCGGAGGTGATTTCAAGGGAGCAAACATGATATAACACAAAATTGAGAAAAAAACTTTAAAAAGACAGAGTGGGGGCAGCACAACTGTAGCAATGATTTGCCAATCCAAGATTATTACGAGAAGTATGAACATCACCAAGAGTTTTGTGGGGATGGAGCACGTTTAATAGTCTACATGAGGTTCATAGGGAATGAAAACCGCATCAGAGTTCAAAAGCTCTCCCCTCCGTATCTTCAGTTAATTTTCAACACATATTCTTTTCTCGTCTTTTGTAGATTCATTGAGATTTTGTTCTCCCTCATTTCCTTAATTCGGTACTATTCTTAGTAACTCCAGATGTAAGTGGATTGCACCCCTAGAACTTTTTAATAAACTTCGGTATTATTAATTATAAAAAAAAGAATACCCCAGACCACGCATGTAAAACAATGACAGAAACCAAAACTCGCGAGATAAATACGCCGATACTAAACAAAGAAGGAATAACAGAGAAACTTTTAAAAAACCCAGGAGAACTCACCACCTAACCCATCAGTAGGGCAAAGAACTGAAATGTGAATCTCAACGTCAAAGAAGGGGAAAATTATTGCAACTGATCGATATAATCATTAATTCGGAACAACCTATGGTACAAAGACAAATTTAATTTGCAATTTTTCATGTTCTCAGAAATAGAAGAACATAAAAGTAACACACCCAGACCTAAATAATGCAATCGTTTCCTAATCCCCAAGAAATCCGCAATCCTCCACCGAAATCGACGCGAAACTTAATTCGAAGCAAAATAAAAATCCGCTTCTGAACGGGTACTAATTTCCGAAATCGAGAAAAATCGATATCAAGAGTGATTAAAGGGGATTTGTCTTTACTTTCAAAATGAAAAATGAGAGAAGGAAGAGAAACATAATCAAAATGCTTTAAGAACAAATAGGACTAAGGAGTGAAGAAGAGGGAAACGGCGCCCACCTGGTTAGGCGGTGAGGGCGGTGCTGCTGCGTCTTGGCTGCTTGATCTTGCCGACGCCCGACGCTGCTGCTGTTCGCTTATGGCGTTGAGGCCCCTTTTTTCGAAGGTGGGGTTTTGCTTTACGGGCGTCCTGCAAATTTTGGAGTGACTGTTGATGGCGGACCGAAGCTCTGTTTTTGTACTGGTAGATATTGTTTGTAGCTTCTTAAAAAAAATAAAAAAAAGAAGAAAAAAAAGAGTACTGCTAATGTGCCGGACCGAGCGTCTATACTACTACAAATTTATTTTTATTGGATTTAAATATTGTTAAAAAAATAAAAATATATATATTAATATATTAATAGTCAGTTCCTTAATCAATAAATTAAAAAAAATTTTAAAAAATAAATACATAAACGATAAAAATGAAAGGATACAAGAGGAGTCATGGAAGAGGGAATTCCTTAAACATCATTTGATCATATATTATTAAGTTTAAAAAAAAAAGTCAGGCATGACAAAACGACGTCTGGACTTTTTTTTATTATTTATAAATATATATATTTCTTTATATTATATATATAGGTGGGATTGGCCCTCTAACCTCTGCCTCCTCTAGATGCGAGCAGGGTCCCTCGACCCTCGCATTTTTAGAATGGAGACCCTCCCCGCCCATGCGCAGAGCGGACGGGGGCGGGGCAGGGACAACTAATATTAAATGTTCAATAAGTATTATAGAATATATTTTATTTATGTACCTTTATATCTCTTTCACTTTAATGATATCCAAATCCATATAATCCAAACAGTGTCTCTTGAAGAAATAAAAAACTCCAAGGGATGAAAGTTGGAAATCCAATGTTGTCTAATATGAAGAATAACGCTCCACATCAACTTTGATTAGAGGATCAAAGTTTTTAAATAAAAAAAATACTACAAACGGTGAAGAAATAAAACTTTAAAAAATATTTCCAACAAGTTGTCGAACGCCAGAACCACATTGTAATTTGTAAAAAATAAAATAAAAAAGAGCATGTGGCTCCTAAAACTGCGGAAAAAAGTAGAGTTGCGACAAACCCGATGGATTGAGGCAACCACGTGCACCAACAATGGAGTGGGAGAAATTGAGTGTTGGTTAAAGATAGGCCTGCAACCCGATCCGGCCATGGCTGATTTGGAGTCGACCCGACCCGAGAGATTTAGGTCGAGTAAAAAACTAGAAGATGGATTTTTCTTTTATATTTTTATATGTATTATTTTTTAATGGAAAAATGGAGTTTTCCTATCGGCAACAATGTCTTCTAAATTTTACTTTGCAAAAAGAGAATTTTAAAGGATTGATGCAGCTAGAAAGATGAAGAAAAAAACCTCTTGAGCATACGAGAATTTGAAAGAAACCTCTGGAGCGATTAATTTATTTTATTTTATTTTTATAAAAATAGAAGATACTTATAAACAAAAAAGAAGGAGATAGGAGACGTACATGTATGGTATTTGGAGTGGAGGAGGATGGGAATCCGAGTAGCTTTGGAAAAAAGGAATCAGATCTATATATATAACAAACAAAAAGAAGGCACATTTATCCATTGGAATTTAATATTCAAATGCAAGGTCTGTCCACCTGAAAAATAAAAAATAAAAATAAAAATAAAAAAATAAAAAAATAAAAAAGAAAAATAAAAAGAAAAAGAAAGAAGGTTGCCTCTCGTCAAATCCCTGCTTTTCTTTAGCCTCATATAGCTCCATTGTAAAATTAAAAATGAAAAAAAGATGAAGAAATAGTTTCACCTCCCAAAGACCTAAGATGTAAACAACCTCTTGAGAAAGATCCCTTGAGAAGATCAAGCTGAGTGCTCCCATCTCTCCGAAGGATTGCCTTCTTTTTTGTAGTTTCACCTCCCAAAAATGGCCATTAACAAATACACGCTCTTTCTCTAGGAAAAATTTTAGTATAATTTAGAACAATAGTTGGACAAAATGAAAAAATAAAAGATAAGAGAATGGAATAAGAGAGTAAAAGGAGGCAGAAGTACCATCAATATTTGGCTTACTCGATAGATCCAAAACCAAATCGTACGGAAAGGGTACATAGCATGAATGGGCCAATGGCAAGGAGAAGACGCCGCCCCCCGCCCGGGGGGGGGGGTTAGGGTTTGATATAGAAGTGAGAGAAGCTTAAGGTTAGGTTTGGATACACAATTCAGATGAGATGAAATGAGATGTTTTGAATAGTAATTGAATAAAATATTATTAAAATGTATTTTTTAATATTATTTTTATTTTGAGATTTGAAAAAATTGAATTGTTTATTATATTTTTGTATGAAAATTTAAAAAAATTGTTATGATTGAGATGAAATAATAATATTGTGTAAGCAAATGGAGCCTAAAAATGAGTTTTAATAGACGGGTTCCAAATGATAACCCGACATTCATTAGGTCTGATGGTGTTGAAACCTATTGTTATGTTAGCCCGATTTTATAGGGTTGGATCCACTCGGACTGCATGGGTTGATCGGCCCCTCAGGCTTCTTGCTCAGGCCTAGTTAAAGTGGGCCGCGGAGCATGATGGTGGTAGTCTCTTTGGGTGGCAAGTGGGAGGTGTTAGGTGATTGTTTAGTACAAAACTAAGCTCCAAAGGCCCTAAAAGAAGACAAAAGTAAAAAAGAAAAATATGAAAATGAGTAAATAGAGGTGATAACAGTGAAGAGAAGTGATAGAAAAATAAAAATGGCTTAGTTTGATAAGGGGGGAGAATAGATCTAGCAAAACTTGATAGGACATCATGGAAGCTATAGAGGATGGGTGGAGAAAAAAAAAGAACAAGAGATGCTTGTAGAATGAGATGATATAAGAATTTTGTTAATAGTAAAATAGTTTGAGTTAAAAAGTTTTATTGAGTTTTAAAAAATGAGAATGAGTTTTAAAAAGTGAGAAATAAAAAGTTAAATAAAAAAATTATAAAGTTATAATATATTTATTTAATATTATTTTTATTTTGGGTGTTAATGCCAAAAATTACACAATAAGCCGGAAGGGAGGAATGGATTATTTTCGGCCCACGATAATGATTCAGGTGTTGATTCAGCGTTCTTCGCATTCATCCAAAAAATAAATAGCAAATAAACAAATAAAAATAAATAAAGAGAGACACAAGAATTTACATGGGTCAGCATAAAACCTACGTCCACAAGTTATTTGGGGGCCAAATTCACTATAATGGGTGATTTTATAATCTCTCATCGTCTCACCCGTCTCATAGTACAATGAAGAAATTTAGGGTTTTGGGAGGTCGAAGACGATGTCTCCCTTGAGAGAAGATCCTTTGAAGTTGCTATGTGTGGTGGAGTTTATATGTAGGGAGCTTAACGGAAAACCAGGTTAGTGGGTGAGGATCATCATGAGGGCAATAAACAGTGCCGTAGGTTCACCGCATTGCATTCGGTGGCACTTGTAGTTGGGCTAAACTGGCAAGCATGTTGTGTGTCGGCGTTGAGCGGCTCCTGATGGTGGTGAGGGGTGATTGCGAGCACAACCTTTGGATTTGAGAACCTTCTTGCCGACGACAAAAAGCTCTAGCTAGCTAAATGGTTGTTGGACCTTTGGGGTTCACAACAATGGCATGCTCTGCCCACGCAGTGCTGGATGTGATCAGCTTCTGTGGTCGAGGAACCGCCCCGCCAGCGACAGAAACCACATGCAGTTCTGGTAGAGGCCGGTGGTGTCCCTGCCAATTCACGGACGACTTTGGCCTCTTGCAGCTTGTTGCTCTCACTGTGCACAGCGTGCACAACCCTCCAATCTGGAAAATTATCAGTGGAAGGATCCACCATGGTTGTATCTCTACCATGCAGGGCGGCCACCCTCAAATCTCCTAGTGCTATGGGGGCGGTGGCTTGTAACACCCCACCTAAAAAGCTCCCTAAGTCTTGACCCTAGTAACCGTAATCCTAGTTAATTAGGAGTTGAGCTATTCTAGATTAAGAATAATTTTGGATATTTGTGTTAACAAGAGGACCTTATATTTTGGGTTTATAAGAATTATTAGAAGATTCTAGTGCAATAGTGATTTTTGAGGAAAAAGAAAAATTTTGGAACTTGATAATATTTGAAGAATTCTTAGTGCTTATTTAATTTTGAGGATCAATGCTAAGATGCCCATAAGGGAATGACACATGGCATATTGGATGGTTGCCACATTAATAGGATTATCTAAAATGGAAGTGATATGCAGCTTGATTTGTGGAGCTCGAGAGGTTTTGGTCGCCAACAGATTGATCCTGATCAGGATGAATTATCCTACCAAGTAGATGCAGTGTGCGCTAAATATAATGGGTATGAAGGTCACAAAGACCACACGGCCCTCTCTTCGCCTATCGAGTGGAAAGACTCTCGATCGAGATGAAAGACTCATTTCGCTTACTGAGTGGAGAGACTCCCGACCAGGATGAAAGACTCCTCTAGCCTTTTCTAGTTGTTGCCCACAATGTCGTTTAGGTTGGACTTTTAAGTTGCTCGGTTAGACTAGTCACCCAATATAACCGCCCAAAACCTTGTTGCCAAATCTTCTCGCCCAGAACCTTGTCACCAAGTTATCTCACCCAAAAGGTAAACATATATTGGCGCCAAGTCTTCGCTCCCTAGTCTTCGCCCTCTGGTCGCGAATCTTCTCGCCTACTGAGAGGTAAGGTTTCTCGCCTTTGGGCGAGAAAAATCTCTTTGCTGCCCACAGGACAAGGCTCATCGCATAAAATCTCATAAGCTCTCTTTAGATCTCACTGCCTCTCATCGATCTGGATAAAAATCACAAAAATAACACTTATCAGCCCACGACCTGGCCGCCACTGTAGGACCATTGTAGCCACAGTAGGAAAGAAATTATGGTAGTTTTAGGCCACTATTCCCCTTACTCAAAATGACACAAATTGTAAAAGGCGGTTTGGAAATTTCAGTAGGACACCTCCATCTCATCACCTTATTTCAGGCTGCACCTTCATGATCACTTGGCAGCCAACTCTCCACCTTCTACCACCAGAAAAAGTCTTCAATTTAGTGACCTTGCTCCTGCACAAATCAGCCATGATGATGGTTCAAATGGATTAGTCAAGACAATGATCAAAATCTGTCAAAGGAGAACCAGTTGAACCCATAAGCCCCCTGGGTAGTTTTGATGATTTTTCTTCCCTCTTCTCTGCCCCATGACTTGGCCAACCCCCATAGGAGTAATATAACAACCATAAGAGTGAAATCATGGTGGTTTAGGGGACTGTTTTGACTTGTATAAGGTGACACAAAGTGATGAAAGCAAATATGAAAAATTCAGATTCACACTCCATCTTCCATTAAATCCCTTGGACTAAGCCAACGTTCCCTTCTCCTTGGCTGCCTATGAAAGGCTCCCCCACCCTCTATTTTCCTTCACACCTCAGCTCCAAGTTTTCTCTTGAGCCTTGAATAGCAATTCTTCTTCTTAAAGATCAAAAGAGTGAAACAGAGTGAGTTCTTGATGAGTTCTTGAGTGTTCTTGTGAAAGGCTGTTTAGAGGGCTTGGAAAGCCATGAAATTTATAAGATTTCTTGCTTTTGATCTTATTTAACATGTCAAGCTATGTTTCCATGAGTTGGTACAAAAGTTGGGTGAGTTTTGGGAAGGTTATCATACTTAAATCAAAACCGGGTCTACTAAGGGATGGTTTGGATAATTAAATGAATTTAAGTGAAAATTTAGTTATGGCATGTCTTAAGCATGATTTGATATAAATTATTATTATCTTAACATAATTATAGAAGGTTTAAATTGTATTTAGAATCATCTCATGATAGATTTTGAATCTATCTTGTTTTGATCATCAAGTATGAATCGGTTTGAATGTGGCAGAGATTAAGGATATCTTAGCCATAATTAAGTATTGGGATGAACTCTATTATCCTAGAATTAGTATTTTTTATGTCATTAAAAATGTTAATGATCATTTGTGGTTAAAGAAAATCTCATATGTATGTATTCATAGGGATCAATAGTTGAAAATATATTTTGGTATCAACTAGAGTGCATGCCATAGGTTGGGACCATTTGGGCAAATTTCACTTTTATTTTTGAAAATCTAAGGGCATAAATGGTTTTATAATGCCAAAAAAATGAAGTCCATAAATTTTTATTCAATTTGGAGTTCGTTTGCAATTAATGACAACTTAGGGATTTAACGACAATTTTTTATGGTCTAGGGGTATTTTTTGTAAATACCCATTTTTGAAGCCTTTTGGACCTCACCCATAGAAGTATTAATCCTAACTTAGTACGCACTTGATTTACGCAGCTACAACATTATTTTCAATTACTCCGGAAGTTTGTAAATTGGCTTTTAACTTACACATTGATAGATTATTTATGATTTATTGATAAATGCCTCATTCATATTTCAATTATCACTTTGAGCATAAAATATCATGTTATATGATACATTAAATGTATATTTACATGACATGTGATATTTCTACCATTTTAACATATTGCATCTATAAATGTCATTTCACATAAAAAGCTTGCTATATATGCACATGTCATGGAACACATTTTTTTAACTTAGCATGAAAATAATTTTTGTCATGACTCCAAAAGCTAATATGGAAAATTATCCTAGTAGAACTCCTCGGTCCACTCTAAAGTGAGTTAAAATGGAGTTGTAACCTCTGGGTTGACGAATAACAGTCAACAGGCTTCAAATTGGTTCTTTTTAAAGAACGCCAGAAGGAAATCATATGTTATGACACCTAATGCTAGTGGGTGGATGTGTTATGATGTTATGATGATGTTATGTTATATTATTAATGCATTAAGAACGATGTCTGTAGACAATGACATAGTACCAACATGAGTTGTGCTACGGTAATTGGCAGGTGCTTATGATGCATATGGTGACCATGTTGCTATCAAACGTATGTTAATGATGGCTTTAATAAACTATGAAATGTTATGATTTTTGAAAGCATGAAGTATAAAATATTCTCTTTCAAAATGTCATATTTTTGGAATGAGAAAATGAAAATGTTCTCTGAAAGTGAAAGTGCATCAAGGTTTGTCTAAAAATGTTGAGGAATCTGAATGTGAGACACATGCACATTTTGCAGCATTTCATGAAATTCGTATTTATCATTATTCATGCATAATTTATCTCTGTGCAAGTTGGTAGTTTAACTTACTAAAATTTTGAATAAATCTCACCCCCTTGTGGGACCACTATCATTTCCCTCAGAATGATAGAAGTTATGACAGGATCGGTAAATGATGAACATAATGGATCACTGGATGCAGATGGTTGGAGAGGAGCCGATCCTTGAACGAAGACTACAAATAATTTTCATAAGCATTGACTCTTCATACTTCAGAGCGTATGAAATAGTTGATCTCACCATGAAACTTGAATTAAGTAGTTTGTATTAAGGAAATGCTATCCTTAAGTTTGAATTTATGATGATTATTAATGCTATTGGGATGTTTTTAGTCCGTTATGGCATGAGTTATAACTAATCACCCTTATTCTACTATGATTATTGTATACTGTTAGTTGCATACTAGGATGCATTGCATATTAACTGTCATGTACGTGAGTATGTAATCTTGTATTGCATGTTCTGACACTCTAAGTTTTTGTTCCATTCCAAGCAGAGGTTGGGGGCATCACATGGCTGCAGGTTCTGTGATCTGCAGGATGAAAAAACGCCATGCACCCCGTACGCACATTGTGCATGGCATACACCGTGCATCTGCTACGTGCACGGTGCATGCCATTCACTCCCCCATTTTAATCTCTTTTGTTTTTTGTAAAACCATGCATGGCCTGCAAGCATAGTGTACACCTACTACACATTGTTTTGCACCCCGAAGGTCTAGCCACCGGCCACCACCTAGTTCGTCGGAGCTTTCTGTCACTGGCAAGAAGGTCCTCAACCATAAAGGTTGTGCTCGCCGTCACCCCTCGCCACCATCACCAAAGCTCATCGTAGGAGCCGTTCGATGCCGACACCACAACATGCTCACTAACCCAGCCCAACCGCGAGCTCTTGGTGACACCAATGGCAACGCTGTGAACCTCCGACCCCTTCTGTCACCCTCACAATGATCCTTGCCCACCAGCCGAGTCTTCTCTAAAGCTCCACGCAACCATCACCACATCACCTCGACTATGAAAGCTCCTCCCAGTAGTTCTTCATCGTTGTAAACCAGTGAAGTTCCTAATGGTCGCCGCCCAACTCATCGGTGCGCTCTGTCGCCATCATGGGTATCCTCGACCGCGAAAACTCCACCCGCTGGAAACCTCCCTGCCCTAGGTGTGTAAATGGATCAGTTTACCCCGAGGGGGTGATGGACCGAAATTTTTGGTCCATCATTTTTCTTAGACCAAACCAAACCAAACATCCATAGAGACCGAACTGGACCGAACATCCATAGGGACTAGACCAGTCCGGTTCAGCCCAGTTATATTGATGATGTTAATTGCTAATTTGTTACTAACTTAGAATATGCCAATGTACTATGATAGTTAATGCATAATGAGCTATATTAAACTTTTTACATTTTGCATATGAAACATAAATAATTGAATTATCCATAGGTCCCGTCCATACATGCTTTATATTTACTTGCAACTTAGGTATTTTACAAAACATTTATTTAATAACTTTAATTAGATCATAGATGTAAATGTTAGTAATTACTTAATGGTGAATTGGCGATATGTTAGTTAATTGATATCAAATATTAGTTAATTACAATTTACAATAATATTTGTAATTGCTTTATATTTACTCATAACTTAGGTTTTTTACAAAATGATTATCTAATAACTTTAATTAGATCATAAATGTAGATGTTAGTAATTAGTTAATGGTAAATTGGTGATATGTTAGTTAATTGATATCATACATTAGTTAATTACAATTTACAATAATATTTGTAATTGTTTTATATTTATTTACAACTTAGGTATTTTACAAAAATTTTATCTAATAACTTTAATTAGATTATAAATGTAGATGTTAGTAATTAGTTACTGATGAATTGGTGATAAGTTAATTGATAATATATATCAGTTAAGTAATAGAATATTAATTTGTAATTACATATTGAAAATTTTATATTGTTAATAGTGATGGGTTAGATGAAAATTATATAATTAATTATACAATTATTATATAAAATAATATATATAAAATATATTTAAAAATTAAAAATATATATTTTCCTATTCGGTCAGTCCAATCCGGGAAAACCCCATCCCAGAACCATATTGAAAATAAAAAAAATGGAATTTCTTGGATCAAGACCGACTTGTCCTAACTTCGGGCTAGTCTGGTCTAGACCGTCCCTATCGGCTTCTCCAATCTGGATCGACTAGCTCACATCCCTACTTGCCACAAGTCAAGAGACTACTGCACGCCATAAGAGCCAGGGCTATACCAAAAATCGCCAAACCGGCCGGGATCGACTCAGACAAGCCGCCGGAGCTCAGAACCGACTGAAACTGGTAGGGAACCTATCAACCGTCGATGGTAAATTATCAAAACCGGCGTCGGCCAGTTCGGTCCCAGTTTCAACTAGCCAAAAATCGATAGACCGATCGACGTCAACACCTTGTTTTTTTTTTTTTAAATCTATATATCATTATTAAACGACACCGTTTCACTTAAATTAGTAAAACGACATTGTTCTGCTTCTTTGGTTTAGAAAAAAAAAAAAAAGGAACGGCGCCGTTTGGCATAATGCTGTTTCTACTAGGACCTATTCAAATCCTTGGACCCGTTCCATCTTCTTCTTCTTATTTCGTCTGCCGTCATTCAATTTCAAGCCAGGGCCTTAACAGTCAGTACTGCTTCGCACCGTCCACGACTCCACGCCGTCCAGCCTCTGTGCTCTCCAACTTCAGCCTTCTGCAACTCTCCAATGACAATGGCAGCGGCACAGCCTACACCGATCCACGTTTCTTCGACAAACGGCGCAGCCTCCACAACTTGTAATTCTTCTTCCCCCCCTTTTTTTTATAATTAATTTTATATAAAATGACATGTTAAGGCATGTTGCTTTCTTTTCCTCTCTTTCATTCTTGGGTGCACCGTGCATACCTGGCTTGAGAAATAATCTCAGATTGGCCATGATTAGCATTTACTAAGAACATTCTTTAATTGCATTCTTTGATTGGGTGGTTGCAGTGTCGTTCTTAGTAGGTTTAATTTTAATTTTGTTGAAATTTATTTTTTGATAAGTGGTTGTCTCGTTGTGGTATTTGGGTCTAGGGTTAGGGATTGGAGTTTCTGGTTTGAGATGGTGAATCGGTGATGAACAATGAATACCATGTTGATAAATGTTTTGTAAGAGTGATTTTGTACAATTAGGATTTTAATTTAATAAATGTTCATAAGACTCAGTCTCGGGTTTTCTGATTTTGATTGACAGTTTTGTTATAAATTTAAAATGATTCTTAAAATAATTTGTGAAGTTTATGAGCAATCTAAAATATAGATTAGAATCTTAGATTTGTGATGTTTGCCACATTGCAAATTAGCTGCTGTGTTAGTGAGACAATTGTGTTGATTTTTTTGTTCTTTCTTTGTTTTATAGGTTATATGAATTCTTCGTTAAGTCCAATTGATCTTGAGGTGAACTCCCAAATACCAAAAACCTCAAAGTACCCCTAGCAATAATTGTCTACTTCCTAAGAAACGGAAGAGGAATGATTCGTCAGTTGTTTGAGATCATTTTATAAAAGTTAAGGGTTGTTCCGTAGATGATCCTAAGGCCAAGTGTAATTATTGTGGCAAGATATACGCTTGCCACTTAAAGGAAAACAAAACTTCAACCATGCAAAATCATCTACTTTCATGTCCCAAAAATCCTCATAAATGTGGACTTTTAGATAAATACTAAACAACATTGGCAGGTGAGGCATCCTTAGAGGGGTTTGGAGAGAGTGATAATGCTTTAAGAAATCTTGTAACCCATAAATAGAGTGAGAAGGCTGTGAGGTTGGCACTTGCGGAAATGGTAATCCTCGATGAGTTACCATTTAGAATTGTTGAAGGATAAGGATTTAAGAAGATGGTTTGGTTGTTTGAACCTAGGTTTAAAGTGTTATGTCAAGTGACGGTTGCAAGAGATTGTATGAAACTATTTGAATCTGAAAAGGCCAAACTTAAAAAGTTGTTTAAAGATGGGGGAATAAGGATTTCATTAACTACTGATACGTAAATATCGGTACAAAATCTAAAATATATGTGCCTAACCGCACTTGTAAAAGAAAATCATTAATTGTTTAATCCCTAATAATCAAGGGGATACTATTAGAAAATATGTTGGATCATGCCTCCTTCATTGGGGCATTGATAAGATATTTACTATTACTGTTGATAATGCTAGCTCAAATGATACTGCAATTGCATATTGGAGGCATTTTTTGGCGGAGAATATGTTAGAGGGAAAGTATATGTACATGAGATATTGTGCTCATATTCTGAACCTTGTCGTTAATGAATGTCTTAAGGAGTGTGATGATGCCATTATAATGGTTAGAAATGCAGTTAGATATGTGTGCTCTTCTCCTGCAAGATTAAACAATTGTAAAAAAATATTATCCTTGATGTGCAAACCTGGTGGAATTCAACTTACATGATGTTGGAGGCTGTTGAGAAATTTGATAAGGCTTTTAGGTGGATGGAGAGTGAGGACTACAATTTTTTCTTTTACTTTAAGGATAGAAATATTGGGCCTCCTAGAGTTGACGAGTGGGAGTTAGTGCGATTGGTTAGGTTGCGTGAGAGTGATAATACTTGTTTGATGAGCATGGCCATAAGTATGAAAATTAAATTTGATAAGTATTGTGGTTCATTGGATAGGATGAATTTGTTGTTGTTGATTGCAGTTGTCTTTGATCCACGTAGTAAGTTGGGGCTTTTTACTTTTTATCTAAAAAAAATTTATGATAAGAATTGGGCTGGAGATTTGTTGTCGAGGTGAGACATTTATTATCAGACATGTATGCGGAGTATAATCCTACGTTCAGTTCTAGCTCGATTAGCAGAGAACAAGTTCCCCCTCCGGCATCTGCACTTCCAAATGATGCTGAAGGCAATCATGAGTCATAACTTTTTTATGAATGGTTCCTAACATCGACTGCCTCTGGATCTACAGCTACCAAATTAGAGATAGACCTGTATTTATCAGATGGATGTAAGGCATTCAGCCAATCTTTTGACTTGTTGAATTGGTGGAAAGTGAATGAACCGAACTATCCTATACTTGCGAGAATTGCACGAGACGTGTTAGCCATGCATGTTTTCACGGTTGCATCAAAGTTAGCATTTAGTACGGGAGGTTGTGTACTTGATCCTCTTCGGAGTTCATTGGCTCCAAGAACTGTTGATGCACTTATTTGTACTCAGAATTGGTTGCGACATCCCTCAACGCCAATTAATATTCAAGACTCCATGAATAATGTAGAGAGTTTTGTAGTAGAATCTGGTAATGTATTTTTTTCATTCAATTTCCATATTCATTTATTTTTATAATTTTATTTTTATTTTTTTCATTGTCCTAATTTATTAATATTGATTATTTGATATTTTTTTTATATAGAGTTAGGAGCATCGTTCATTTCAACTATTGATGATTGAAAAGTCAAAAACTGCATTGGCTTTTGAGAATATTCAAGAATGAAGATTTGTGAAATTTTATTCAAGAACAGTTGTTATTTATTGCTAACTTACTTAAGATAATTTGGTTTTATTTGTAATTTGTAATGTGTATTAAACATCTAGTGGAGTTATTTATTTATTTATATATAGTAATTAGTATATAAGATAATAAGACTATAAAGTATAAGTAGTATATATGTAGTAGTTATTAGTTACTAATAACTAATATATATGACATCACAATTAAAAGACATTGAATATATATAATTACAATATCATAAAATTATGCAACAAAAGTCTAAAATGTAGATGATCTAGAATAATAAATTATTAAATTGAGCCCAAAAAGAGGTTGAATTGGGTCTTAAAATGGATAAAAAAGAACGGCCCAAACCGGCCCAAAAAGGATGGCCCAAATCGGCTATAACCGGTGAATCGACCGTGAACCGGCCAGTTCTACCCCCATATAAGGTCAGTTTTCGGCCGATTTTATAGGGCTAAAAGACCTTACTGGTCGATTTCGGTTTGGGCCCAAAGTTGAACCAATAGGTCGGTTTTTCAGCCCTAGTAGGAGCTTCTAGCCACAAATCTATGCGTAAACCTCATTGTCACCTTCACAAGTGCTCGCCACAGAAGCTCCCCGCCACAACAGCATGAAAGTTTCTATCGCCAGCAAGAGAGCTCCTCACTGGCTGAAAGACTGTTACTTGTTACTATGAAGATGCCGCTAAGAGGCCACAATGGGCCTAGAAAGCTAGCTCTCCACCCTTAAGGGCCAACATATCTGGGTAGATAGCACGCATGAAAAGCCAACTCGCCGCCTTCAGGGTGGGCAACGAGTTCCTTGCAGTAGACAGACAACGAGTTTCTCACCCGACCACGAAACGAAGCAAGTTCATCTACGAGAAGCAATGAGTCCGCCAATGGGTTCACCTTAGATGGGTAACCTCGGGCAAGCATGGGGCTTACCCACAGTCGCCAACAATCATGAATATTTGGACGAAAAGCACAAACAAAGCTTAGAGGATGTACAAAAAATTTGCACTCGCTGCTCCCACTGTAAATTTTTCATCCAAAGTATTTTACGTGCCCACAATAAGCCCCTCTAGTCACACTTAACTGCTCGCTCAAAAAATAATAAAAAGGAAAATACTTCAAAAAAAGGACAATCTTCGTTGCTACAAAAATGCTCAAGAATGAACAACTTCCCTAGACAAAAATCATTTATCAGCGAGCAATTCCAGTTGGAAAAAATAGAAAACAAGGGCAAATATCGCTCTGATTTGTCTATCTCAAACTTGCTATTTGAATTTCATTTTTCTACTAACAAATTTGATTTTTGGAGGTTCCCCTACAAATCTCCTCGACATTTCATGAGAATCCTAGAGGCAACACGACCCATGAATACACGTTGCTGGAAATCACCTGCACCCGCATGTCGCGGAACACCACCTACAAAGCCCCTCTTGGGCATCTTAATCTGTCTTCATTAAAATAGATTGTTCGGTATCATAGGCACCCCACACCCCCAAGCCTTCATTACGCTCTAGTGAAATGGCTCAAGTTTACAAATCTCAAACTTATAATTTATATTACACTTACCTATTTGGTTTTTGGTGAAAACCTCCCAGGACGGGCGAACTTTGCCTCATGCCATAGTAGCGTGATCGAACTCAGCCTTCTGCCACAACAATGCAGTCGAGCATCCCTTCCACCAAAGTTGAATAGACTCACGTTGAACAACGGACGCACCAAAGTCGAGTCCCTAGACTCACGGTAGACAATATAGCCCTCAAACACCAAAGTCAAGTCTCTAGACTTGTGGTAAACAATGGTCCTCAAACAACAAAATCGAGTCCAAAGACTCACGATAACGCAATGGGCATGCAGGCCAAAGGACCTTGCGACCCTCAAATACCAAAGTCAAGTCCAAATACTTGTGGTGACACAATGGGTGCACATGCCAAATGACCCTGTGACACTTTCCATAAAAAAGGGCGCACATGTCAAAAGACCCTGCAACCCTCGCATAATGCCTTCTCCTGCAAATGCGAGTGATGACACTCACTCCACAACCGCCAATGTGGACCTAGTGAGTCATTGGGCTTCTTGACCACTAAACGCGGGTCACTGTAAACAAACTCTAACATTAATCCCAAAATGGGAACATCAAACGACAATTTACACCAATGGGCAAAAAGTCCACTACAACCAACAATAGCAAAAATGATCACGAAAATACGCACAAAACACCAATCATGGAGTACATTTCTCACCAGAGCTGAGCTTCGCGCTCTTAGCTAATGCGGTTGAGTACATCTCCTGCCAAAGCAGAACTCCGGGCTCGCATCTAGTGTGGTCAAATACATCTTGCGCGTATCTCTCCAAGTTGAGCTCTTCATTTCTTAGCACAAAACAAACAAGAAAACCAAAGATCAATTTCTGAAGTTAGTTTGTTCTGCAGGTTATTGACTTGAAGATTCTTAAGGTCTTCTTGTTGAGCAAATCAACCTTAAGTCACAGGCAACTATTGAGATAGAATTGACCGGGTCCAGCCCATTGCTGAAATAAGAGAATAGATAAAGTTAAGAATTTAGCACATGGATAAATTCAAGAAGAGATAAGAGAAGTTGACTCTCCTAAGCGATTTTACCACGTGGTGTCCGCTAGTGGGGAGGGTTGTTCTCCCGTCTCACAAACAACAAAAATTTCTAGAGTAATGTTAGATTCAATCATGGATCATACAAATGCCACGCACTTTTTTGAAAATGAGTAAGGTCCACATTAAAAAATTAAGTCTTTCATATGAGTTTTATATTTACTCACTCACGACGCGCGTTTAATGACTGTAAATATCATTTCTCTTTTTTATTTTATTTTATTTATCTTTCTTTTCTATTTTGTTATTAAATTATTAAATTTATTTTTATTTTTATTTTTATAAATAAGAAAAATAATTTGATACATGGCAGGCTCATGGGATGATAGACATCATCTGTTAACTGAAATGGACTAAAAATGTGACGGAGGGCTAGTCAAATAAGCAAAAGTACAAAGGTTATGTCCAAATTTTCCTAAGTTTTATTCATATATTATGAATCGAGTTTGGTATTTTCATCCTGTTAGATTTCAGGTTCATGAACAGTTCAAATAATATTTGAGTGAGTTCAAGTTAATTTATAAGTTACTTCATTTGATAGAAATTATATATATATATATATTATATTTACAAATTTAGAAATTGAATTTTTATTAAAAATTTTATAAATAATATATACATATATCAATGATTATTTATAAAGATTAAAGGAACATGATTTCTTGTACTATCCTTAAATATTAAAAATATACTCATTAAAAATATAATGATAATATTATTAAACATAAAAAATACAAGAGTATACGATTTTATACGGATTGAGCCAAATTTTATACGAGTTGCATTATTTAATAATTGATTTGAGGAGTCAATCAATCTGAAGCAGCTTATCAAGTAATCTGAAAAGCGAGAAAAAAAGCATTGAATTTTTTTCAAAAATCTAGATATAGATTCAGTAATTTTTGGTACATTGAGCAGCACTAAAATTCCCTTTTACACCCTCAAATAAAAATATAACACCTCAGCTTTTAAATGAATAATAAAATGCACACACACCCAAGATTACAAAATAAAAAATAAAAAATAGCTGTCAAGTTGCTACTCAGATATGAGTTGAGATAGTTTGTGAATATCAATAAAATTTGTAAGTTAAAATTTAAAAATAGTAATAAATAATAATGAGATGAATTGATATGATCTCAACTCACATCTCAATCCAAACCGGCCAATGTGGCTTGGCAACCCTGAACAATTAATCCGAACCCTTTTTGTCCCTTGGTGAAGAAAAACCAGCCAAATATTTTGTTTCTCGTAGAGACAAAAATGAAAAATAAAAATATAAAAAAAAAAATTGAAGGGATTAAAGAAGAGATTGTGGAGTGGAATCTTTCAGGGTTTTATGGTCATCCTAGGGGTAACTTAAGAGTAAAGAGGGTTGGAATGTGCTAAGGCATCTGAAAGAGAGAACTTAATAACCTTGGCTTGGAGCAAGTTAATAGATTGATCCAAGGTTTTTCTCATAACGTAGGAGTTTTATGTAGGTAGGGAATGGATTTTCTGTGTTAAAATTGCTTATCGTGACTTTTAAATAGAGATTCAGTCCTTTAAAAAAAAAAAGTAATAACTAGTGTGTGGGTATATAAATATATATATACATATATATATAAATATATATATATTGGAGTAATGTTAGATACAGTCATGAGTTGTGTCAGCGTTACGTATTTAAAAAAAAAAAAAGTCTATCAATAAAAAATTAATTTTTTTATGTGGATTCCATATTTATTCAATTTTTTCTAAAAGAGTGCCCGACACTTACACTCTATAATTATAAATATCATTTCCATCATTTCTCTATTGGAAATTACTGGAGTTTTGCTTTCTAAGATATATGATATCTTTCCATAATAAACATATTTATCCTTTCATATTAGGAAAATCTTACAATTGATTCATTACACACTTATCACATTACGAGGAGGTGTCATTACCTTTAAATTACTTCTTTAAAAAATTTTACTGCTTGTGTTGAGTATTTTCCTTTCTTAATTATAGCTTTCTTTTTTATTAAAAAAAAAAAATTATAACTTTCTCTCATTTTGCAAATATCTATGAACAGGTTTTTTTATTTTTTTTTAATCTCTTGTTATTTAAATACCTGTTTGAATGTTAAACTGAATTAGATTTCTTTATGACCTTTCTCTTTCTAAATTAAAATCTTACATTTTTTCATTGTTCTTGATGGTTAGATTTAATTCGAGTGTAGAAATTATCTCGTTAAATGAAACGAGGACAAACACGATAATTCACAAATATAACTGGATTGAAAATTAAGTTTAAAAAATAATATATATGTTATATGCGATAATTTTTTAAAAATAATAATATATACAAATCTTAAATATAAAAATTTTATACATATTTTTATAAGAAAGTAATCCCCACTTTTAAAAAGTGTAAAAAATTCCTTTATGAGGTATACTTTTTTCCAAAATAACTTATGCATTTGAAACTTTTCGTTACTTATTTTAATATTTATATATAAAATAAGAATTTTACTATTTATTATTTTATATATTACACATTATATTTATTTTTTAATTTTAATTTTATTAAATTGAATAAATTCTTCTATTTATCATCTCTATATCACGTATATTTGTTGAAAGATTTTATGCATTAATTATTAATTATTTTTATATTTTATCTATAATTTTTTTTCATAAAATATAAGAATATTTTCTATAGATTATGAAGTGGGGGACAATAAATAATGAAGGATGAGAGAATTTTTCATATTTACTTGAAAAAAGAAAAGTAGAATTTTGCACAAAAAAATAGAGCTACAAAAAGCACCTTTTGGCTTTTGGTGCCTCTCCGGTCGTGGGTCCACACGTTCTTCCCCCGTTTCAACCGCCTTGGACTGCCCATTCTCTCTCTCTCTCTCTCTCTCTCTCTGACTTTCTTTACTACTCTTTGCTTCCATGCCCCTGTCTCCAGAACTTGAAACCCACATTCCATTTGAAGGCGGTGTTCAAGCGTTTGTCTGGTGCAGGGGATAAATAGGTGGATATGGATACGGAGTCCCGGGCCATCACCAGAGAGTCTCGACTGGTATTTCCCTATTTTCTCTCGTTTTCATATTTACTGGCTACGTTTTGTAACAACTTTATGCCTCTCTCTGTCAATCTCCCTCGTTCTTTTATTTTTTTGGTTACAAAAAAATGTATTTTATCGCGTTTGGTTGATGTGGAAATGTGGTCCAAGAAACGACGCTCATGAAGGGCTGTCAAGGAATTTGCTCCTCCTGTTTTATTTGTTTTTCACCTTTTCTCCCTTGTACTGGTCGTTTAATTTTTTCCTTAATTGTTAGTAAAGGTTTGGGATGCACCCAAAAAGAAAGGAAAAGAACAGAAAGTCTGTGGGTTGAAAGAAAACATTATATGTTAGGCTCTGTTTGCGCATTCGCTATACTTCGGCTTCTGTTGGAATGGAGATTTTTTATTTGCAGAAAAAAAATTCGTTTAAATGCTAGGCTCAGTTGAGTGCAGGGTTAAATTGATTGATTTAGATTTATAAATATGAACGTTTGTTGCTTCGATGGAAAATATTGGCTGGCTACCTCTTGTTACGTTATATCTTCCACTTCTTAGAGTTTGTTTTTTGACATAAACTTCCTAGATTTTTTGCTTATTTTTAAGTTAAATTTGGTCACATTTCTCTTGTGCTATACCCGACTTTGTATCAGGAGACGTTTCGACAATATATGGAATTCTCAAAATTCTAAAAATTTTTCTTTCTGTAATTTCATTCGCAAATATTATTCAAACACAAAACACTCTTTAATTTCAAATCTTCAACTTTTTCGTCTAATCATTATCTCGTTATTATCCAAACACAAAAACCAATACAACTTTTACAAACTTAAAAACAATACCCAAATATCAATACAAAATTTTCAATCTTCAAAACAAAAATAATATTCAAATAATTTTTAATTTTATAATATTTTTATTCAACTTTTTCTCTCTCATTTTTTAAAACCCAATAAAACATTTTAACTTAAACTATTTTACTACTATTCACAGAATTCTGAGATACTCCAAGTGTCCAAACGAGAACTCAGTCCCTGTACTTCTTATTCTTGAGAAATAAAAGCTTGTGGTTTAAGCTATTTAGAAATAGGTCCTTGTCAAATTTTGCATCTATTAATATTAACAGAAAACATGTGGCCCAATCACAAAGTGTCACATAGCCATCAGAATCTTTAAAAAAATAAATAAATATTTTTAAAACTAATTTTTATTATAAAAAACAGTTTTTATAATTAAAAAATAGAAAAATAAAAACAAAAACTGAAGGACTTTTCTCCTCAGTCGACATTTTGGAGTTAATCGATTTTTCATAATGTTCTGTTTTTAGTTGGACATGTTATGAAGATAGCCCTTTAAATAGTGAAAGCCAAACCTCCTCTTTTTTACTTCTTACTTATTAAAAAAAAAAAAAAAGTCAAAGGCAAATCTGAACTTTATGGTAATTTGCTGATTTACAGCTCCATTCTCGGTTGTTGAATATGTTTTTTCCTTAGAAGTTATGGAGAAGTTTGAAAAAGTGGGATGAATGGTGCATGATCAGGAGTATATGCATTATCAAGTGCTATTGTTTTCAATACTTTGTAGTTAAGGTAATTTATTACCATTCTGTTATTTTGTCTAAATGTTAACTGTTGACATGTCTGTTACTTGCAGAAATTTTATAAGACTACTCTATGTTTAGCATACCAGAGTTTTGGTGTTGTATATGGTGACTTAAGTACAGCACCAATCTTTGTATACAAAAGCACATTCTCTGGGAGGTTGAGACTTCATGAGGAAGATGATGAAATTTTTGGGGTACTTTCTATGATATTGTGGACTTTGGCTATAATCCCTCTCTGCAAGTACATTATATTGGTATTAAGAGCAGATGATAGCGGTGAAGGTGCTTCTAAAGATCTGTGGTACCTTGTATTACATTATGTTATCTCAATAACCGTATACACACTTTACTTGGGTTCCTCAAAACATTCTTATTGGTGCAGGTGGAACCTTTGCTCTGTATTCATTACTCTGTAGGCACACAAAGGTGGGCCTTTTGGGTTTGTCCCATGCGTCATATGATGACAACCCTGCTTACAACTCTGGATTTTCCTCCAGGGAGACAAAGGCTAGCTCTTTTCTAAAGGATTTCTTTGATAAGCACCATAGCTCTCGTATTCTACTGCTGTTAGTTGTGCTGTTAAGTACTAGCATGGTTATTGGTGAAGGTGTTCTGATTCCGCCAATGTCTGGTATTTTTCTTTCTTTGATAGATAGTTTGCTCTTGATCGTTTAAGCAATAGAGGCCAAATCCTGAATTGGTTAATTGTACTGCACGACAAGTTAGATGTCATTTCCCTGTCATTTATTTAAAATAGCATCAATCTTTAATACCATTTTGTAAATAAGTCACTGGCATTATGTTTTTGGTCTTTTGTTTGTTAATATGGTTCCTTTCTGTGGCTATTACTGAGTCGGATAACGGATTCATCTTTTGTTCTGCTTTTCCAGTCCTTTCAGCTGTTTATGGCATCAAAATCAAGGCCACAGGTCTTCATGACAGTAAGTGTAATGAGTGTTCCTGTTTGCTTTTCTGGTGGAGGTTATATGGTATTTCTTGTTTCTTCACTTCAAATCAATTAAATTCCATCCACTTGAAGACAGCAAGCCCAAATCCATTTTTCTGGTTCTTAGAAGAAATCTCATAAAGTTTGCAATATCTTAAACCAGGACGAGATTTTTATTTCTATTTTTAAAGATTTTTATTTTTTTTAAGTCTCTTTGGATAAGATTAGGATGCTCACATATTAGTAATTGATATTTTCTATTTGGACTTTTCTTATTATGTTTTCTGTTCTGCAGATTATATTGTACTTGTTGCTTGTGTGATTTTGGTTGGATTGTTTGCTCTTCAGCATTGTGGGACACAGAGGGTCGGGTTTCTTTTTGCTCCTATCCTTATTGCTTGGCTCTTGTGCATTGGTGTGGTTGGTTTATACAACATCATACACTGGAACCCACATGTTGTCAGTGCTCTGTCACCGTACTATATATATAATTTTTTTAAAAAGGCTGGAAAAGATGGATGGAGTTCTCTTGGAGGCATTGTCCTATGCATTACAGGTTTATTGGTTTTTGCTTTCACTCAACTGTTGTTCATTCAAGGTTTGTTTTTTTGAATTAACTGAAACCATTCCTTATTTCAGGTGTAGAGGCCATGTTTGCTGATCTTGGCCATTTCTCTCAGCTTCCTATCAGGGTATGTTTTTCTCTTTTGTACATATTTATGCTAGTTTGTTAGCCAGCGTCAAATCAGATGCTATAATCTGTTCAGATCTCGTTTGCAAAGTTCAAACTGCACATTTTCTACATGAATGTTTCTTGTATTTTGTTATGCTAGGTAGTATCGATAGTTTCTCTCCCATACCCATTTCTTCTAATTTAAGCAAATCAGTTATCGGTTTCTGATCATGGTTTCTGCTAAACAACATAATCATATATCTTTTGTATGGGCAGATTGCATTTGCCTTTGGTGTTTACCCTTGTTTGATTCTGGCTTATATGGGTGAGGCAGCTTACCTCTCCAAGAACAAGGAGGATCTTCAGAAAAGTTTCTACAAGGCTATCCCGGGTAAGATCAAACACTCACGTACACATTTATTACATTTATTTCTTAGATACTAGAATTGTACTTATTGCTAGTTGAATGCATGAAGTTTGTTATGTCTTGATTGAAATGATGCCACATGCTGTTCCCATGGAAGACAGTTTTGTATTTATTCTATATTTCACCTATATGCTATGCTCATATACTTTCTGTTAATGATTTGCATAGTAGTTTCATTATTTTTATTTTTCTTCCTTTGATCTGTAATTGGGCAGTACAGTAGTTTAAATTTGTAAAAGTTTGCACCTTGATTTTTCTTACCATATCAGATCATTTAGTTCTAAGGTACTTATTTCTGTTTGGGACTACTTAAGATGCTCATGGAAATATTTGGAGATTGGATATAAACTTGTCAAAGTGGTTTCTTGGTCAATCTAGATGGTTCTTCCTATTATCAAAATGGGTCAAAGATTATAGGATATTTATGAAACTTTACTTTAAAGCATCTCAGAATGTGGTCTATAGGCCATTAATATTTCTTTGATAATGAGGTCATTTCTTGTTTCACCTTCAGTGTGACCAAATAGGAGATGTTTGAGGGTGCTGACTGTTGCATGGTCTAATTTAAGTTTCAAGTAACTTGTGGCTTCGCCAGCTAGCCAGAGACGAAGGGTTCAGTCTGCAATCTCCATGGAGAAACTAATGGGCTGGATCTTCTCCAAGAGACTTGGGAGGATTGAGAGGGTTGTTGCATGCCATTATGCTCCTGACCTTTTTTCCCTCCCCTCCCGACGTTGACCAGAAGCACCAAGGCCCATTGCATTTGATAGTACTAAATGACATGGAGCCTCTATTATTTATGAAAACCATCATGCACTTATATTTGTAAGGCTTTATTTAAATGTTCATACTCGAACCAACGCTGTGAATGTCCTGGATGATTTTATAGGAAGTTCTTCCTTCCCTATGTTCACTTTCAAGATACATAATTGAACTCTTCGGGCTTGGTTCTAGTTGTAATGGCCTTGGTCTTGGGGGGCATGGATGCCCCTTGGCCCCCCAAAGATTTTTTTTTTTTTTTTATAATTAAAAATATTATATATATATCAAAAGGAATAACCAAGTATATTGATGTATACAAGAGAACAACTTGCCCATAATAGAAAATCCCTAATAACCCAAATAGCCCGTGCTTGGCCCCCCAAAGATTTTGAACTTTTTCTCTCTTTTACTAGAAGGATGTGTACAAGAAAGAGAAAAAAAGAAGGGTAACGTTCAGTTTAGGAGAAGAGCAGCCCCATGTCTCTCTAAGAGAAGAAGCACTTCTCCTTGTTTCCCCTTTAATGAAGAATTTTTATGACTTTTTTTTATATAACTGTATCGAAAACAATGTTTTTTTCATACTTCTAGGCTGTTGTAAAAGGGATTGGGGAGATCTTTGTGGTAAATGAAAAGTAGATATTTTAATTTTTCCCAATTCCAAGTATGTTCCAATCCCTACAAATCATGTCCTTTGATTCATGTAAACTTAAAATTCTTGATTTAGTTTATTCCGTTGTGCATATGCTTAAATTAGGTTGCATTGTTCATGTCATTTTCAGTAGTTTTTATTTTGAGAATTTAGGTTGAACAATATGAGTGAGTAAAAAACTTTAACTTGAAAACTTAGGTTGAACAATATGAGTGAATAAAAAACTTAAACTATAAACATTGTTACGAAGCTTCAAGTAAAATAAACGGAGCAAGCTTTTTCAGTTATGAATATTGTTAAGACAAGGTTTCAAAACACAATGAAGGATGACTTTTTTGAGACATTATTTGGTAATCTAAATTGAGAATGAAATTGATGGAAGATTTAGTATGGATGAAATGGTTGATTACTTTATTTGCTGAAAGAAAGTCCAGTTCAATTAACATAAAAAAAATAGTTCAATTAACATAAATAATTTTTTTTCAACTTTTTAACTTTTTAATTTACATTTTTTATTGGTAACTTTTGAGTGTACATGTAAAGTCCCAGCCAACCAATTATAGTTTTATATACACTTTTAAATTATCTTTTAATTTTGTTCTATACTAATTTTAATATATAGTTCATCTCCCCCATACCAGCATCCTGGTTGTCTACTTGGGGGAAGGCTTCCCCTAGGTCTAAAACCTTGGGTCAAGCAATACTTAACGGCCACATTCCATTGGTGAAAAGCCTTTGATGTTTATGATCTGATCTATGTGATGTGGGTTGTTGCATTGGGTCTAGGGTTTAGCCAGGTAAAAGATATGCTGTGTTTGCACGGTCTCCAGGGTTCCTCATTATAAGAAAAAGATATATGACTGGCTTTTCACATTGGCCCCACTTGGCTTAATTTGTATAATTGTAACCGAAATGATATTTGGCTTTGGGAAGTTCTGAAGGCTGAAGGGCCAAGATTGGTTGATTTTATTTGTGAGAAAGTTGAACCTTTCATTATCATAGTTTTATCTAGAGCTTAAAAAAGAGGGTCCAGAGACTATTTACAAAAGATGCCAAATCTATACCAGAGAGGGAGGAAGAGGGAGGAAAAAGAGGAGAGGGGAGGGGGGGGGGGGGGGGNGCTTATTGGTTGAACAGTGTTAATGAAGAATTAAAATGCAGCTGGTGTAAACTTGGGCGGGAGCTACTAAAAGGCTTTAGAGAGTTTAAGGTTAAGGTTTAATGTGGGGGAACAGATTCGGAAAAAATGTTGGTTTATTTATTGTGTATGAAGAGGGGGTTTAAATTTTCTTGTGGCGTAATCGAATGGTAAGTGGAGTTCTCTCTGTTTGGAGTGCTGTTCTCTCTCTTTTTGGTGTCTATCGTGGCTTGTGGTGATGAGATGGTGGTGGTTCTAATTATAGCTGATGCTGTGGGTGAAGGGAGTGGGGAGAGGAACCGAGAGATGTCAAGATAAGCCATACGCTTTTCAGCTAAACTGAGCTTCATCCAATTGTAGTCTTTGCTAGTTGGCATGTAATGGGGAAATGGGATGATGGTGTTTTGAGTATGGCTGAATTTCTTAGTTTGACGTATTTTTTCTTAATTGGTGGGTATTTGCTCATTGATCCAAATTTATTGATTTCTTTCTAGATTTTTAGTTTGGTCATAGTAACATTTACTCTGGGGTAATCTCATTTTATTTTCTCCTCTCTTCTTCCAGAGGTTGTTTTCTGGCCAGTTCTTACCATTGCAACTCTTGCCACTGCAGTGGGAAGTCAGGCAGTAATCTCTGCAACCTTTTCAATTATCAGCCAGTGTAGGGCATTGAGGTGCTTCCCGCGTGTTAAGATCATACACACGTCAAACCAAATACATGGGCAGATCTACATACCAGAAGTCAACTGGATCTTGATGATTATGTGCCTATCTGTCACAATTGGTTTTAGAGACACAGACATGATAGGCAATGCATATGGTATGTTATAGACAACCACATAATTTTACGTAAAGGCACACACTTCTATTTATTTCTTTTTCCTACAATTTTGTACTTATTTCCATCACATTCGGCATTTTTGACCTGTTTTATTTTTTGTACCAGGCCTTGCTGTTGTCACAGTAATGTTCATTACAACCTGCTTAATGTTTCTGGTAATCATTATGATCTGGAAGTGTAATGTTTTGGTAGCAGCTGCTTTACTAATTTTTTTTGGATCCTTGGAGTTACTCTATTTCTCTGCTTGCCTTGCCAAAATTCACGATGGGGGTTGGCTTTCACTTACTCTCTCCTTCCTAATTTTTTCTGTGATGTGCATCTGGCATTATGGAACTTTGAAGAAATATTCATTTGAATTGGAGAACAAGGTATGCTTGAATACACTTCTAAGCATGGCACAAACCCTTGGAATAAACCGTGTTCCTGGAATCGGCCTAATCTACTCTGATGTGATCTCTGGGGTTCCACCCATGTTTGTTCATTTTGTCACCAACTTTCCCGCTTTTCATCAGATTCTTGTATTTGTGACACTTCAGACCTGTGCTGTGCCAAAAGTTCCTGCCAGAGAACAATTCCTTGTCAGTCGCATTGGCCCACCAGAGTACCATATCTTTCGTTGTATTGTCAGGTATGGATACAAGGATGCAAAGAAAGATAGTTATGCTTTTGAGAGACGATTAATGGAAACCATGGCAGAATTTCTGCTGCGCAACTGTGATGACTGTGGAAACTCTGGAGGGGAAATGGCAGTGATTCGGCCACTGTTGAGACCTCAGGTAGATGGAGTTCATGTGCTATCTGAGAATGGAGCTGGCTCTAGCCAGAGTGAAGTGCGATTTCGCGGTGTGAGATGTAGCCAGGAACTGGAGAAGTTAGAGGCGGCAAAGGAAGCAGGTTTGGCTTATATGATGGGTAATACTAGTGTCATAGCCAGTGACACATCCTCATATATGAAAAAGTTTGTCATCGACATTGTGTATGCGTTCTTGAGACAGAACTGTCGACGTCCAGCACTTGCTCTTGGGGTGCCTCACACCTCTCTGATTGAAGTTGGAATGGTTTATCGTGTATAGTTTCTCGGCATACTGGGATCGCATATTTTATGGAGCATCATATAGAGTGAACTGAGAAAAGGGAGAGAGAAAAAGGGGGTGGGGTTGGATTTGGCAGTCTGTAAGAGCAGTTCTTATAATCTGAGAAATATATATTATTGCATGATGTGGTAACTCTGAGGAGGCAAACAGTGTCTCTGCAGCAAATTGAAAATGACTAGGTTTATTGTAACCTCTAAATTGTTACTGGGTGGTTCATGGTAATGGAACTTATGTTGGTTCAGGATTACTTTCATTCATTGGGGATATGCACCGTTACTTGACCCATGTGATCGAAATTATTCTTTATTTTGGGCAAGTGGGGTTAAAAATATAATGACAACAGGTTTTGTTTTGTTTTTTCTTCAAGGCAATTGGTGTCAAAGGGATTTGATGACCCCAGATGAAGTCATGAAAGGGTGCCAAGAGTTTGTGCTGGAGATACTATAATTTTCCAATTTAAACTCACAAAGCGACCCCCCAAAAGTCATGCAGGGCTTTTTACCAATTGTGCAACAGAACAAAAGCTAAGTACATTTAGGGAACAAAGTGCAGCCATATGCTTTTTTATTAAACTCCAATTACAACCAATATGTACCATTCCAAACCAATAAAGCTTTGAATGCCGAAAGTATAATGATAATAATAATAAAATTATCAAACATCAAAAGAATCGCGCTCCCTCCCTCAATAGCAAAGAAAATAGAAAGAAACACTCAAAAGTACAGTTTGTGCATGGGATCATAAGACTGAAAAGGTGCTGAACCATGGCGGAGGGAGCTAAACAATGGTAGAGTTGTCAGGCTTGGAGTGAGTTGGAGAGGATGATGGGTAAAATTTAGCTGTGCCTGCACTTCCTGGTGGCGGAGTTGGTACCCCATAAACCTGAGCATTTGTACGGACGTCCTGCCTCCCTTTGGCTCTTCCCAAGAAGTAACACCCGAAACCAAGCAGTAGGCAGAAGAAAATCAAAGGCAGCGAGATCACCACCACCATACCCATTTTTTCTCCGAGGATGTTTGAGAGAGAGAGAGAGAGAGAGAGAGAGAGAGAGAGAGGCTTGTTGAGTGCACTTTGGGGAAGAGATAGGACTAGGAGGGGGAGTTAAATAGAGGTTTCGGATTCTATGCCAGAAGAGGAATTCTTGCAAGGCCAGGTTGTAAGATGCTTTGCCAACGCCAACAGTACGGTGGGCTTAACGTCAAGTTTCTAACGGTCACAAAGGACAAAACGGTCATTTTGTAGTCCTCTCCACGTGGACTGTCTGTCATACATAATTAAAGGGAAAATTCAGCGGTCTAGATTGAAAGAGAATGATGAGGTTCAACTGAGAGTAATCCGATTGACTAGCTACCATTCATACCAACGCATTGGCGGCCATGGGGATTAGAATTGAGATCATATCTGCGGTTGTTTTACTAGAATTTTCAAATAAATCTAAATATTCTAAAAAATGTGACCAATCAACTTAATCCATCCAGATTTTTGCTCATTAGGGTTTTTGATCTATAAATTGTGGGATTCCTTTTTTTTTTTACGTTTTCGATCTATAATTAATGTAGTTTATATGATGGTAATGGTGCAGAGGGTTGAATTTGTATAGACCTGTGAATAAATTTGAGTAGGGATCAACAATGGTGAAAAAGGCTGCAGAGAAGGAATAGTTTCCCTGTGATGGCTTTGCTTTTAGAGAGAGAGAGAGAGAGAGAGAGAGTACAAAATGGCTGAAGGGAGTGGACGGTGAAGAGTGGAGAGTGATATACAGTGCTCAATTGGATTAAAGAGTGCCCCTTTTCGGACACTGGCCGGCCAAGAAACAAGTTTGGCTTAAGTTTTGAAGTTCATGGGGAATTATATATTATGTGAGAAAATTTTAAAGCAACAGTCATCAAATATTAATCTTTGCGAAACATCATCGTCTCCTGCTGATGTTGTAGTAGTGCATGGTTTATAAAAGCAAGCATCAAGGGTTCATGTTGCAGTACTTGAGAATCGTTAACTACGAGTTAAGACATTGTCAAGTCTAAATTTTGACTAGAATTTGAAGTTTTGGCTATAATCAAAACTTTTGAAGAGGTTAATCCACATTGGACTTACCATCCTAAAGTCAAAATAGTAATTTAATATGTATTAATATTAGAATTTAATATTTTGTAAATACACCTGTATTTAATTTTAATATTTTGTATTAATATTAAAAAAGAGAGGTAATTGGATGGAAAAATCATAAAATATTGATTTGGTCCTTCTACCTACAGTTACTCTCCAAATATGATTACGGGTCATAAATTACTGTAGTTCAAAGTTCTATAAATATCCTTTTAGTTAGTTCAATGCAGAATTTTTAACTAAAAAAAAATTAAAATTTAGACTTGGACTTGGCAATGGCTAGGCCGAGTACTGGTACTCAATATTGGCGCCTGATTTATATGTTTGTGGATTTTAAACCGCTGGACAATTGGAATTAGCATGTACACTTTTGGGTACCTCCAGCTATTAGCATCTTCAAAGTGCTTTTTTTTTTTTTTTTCATAATTGTATAAAGAATATTCCAAAACAATAGGAATAAAAAGTACTGTTGCTTAATTCTAAACTTTATTCTAATTGCAAGTATAATCTTTGTACTGTTGCCTGGGCCCTTGTCCTCCAGATATATAATCTTTGTACTAAATCTGTCGAACATCAAATAATCTTTGTACGTATGTTTTAGAATGCAAGTAGTATTCAAGTCTTGACTAATAATTTAATTAACCTCTTTTCATTACTCCACTTCTTCGCTATTTACAGGAACTTACATGATCAGATATACCAAATCAGACACTGCCACAATATCGATCATTGCATGTAGAATGTAAAATGCATCTGTTTTTACATATTCCAAACATTGTTTTATCATAATTTTCCAAAATAAATTCTCAAACAAATTACCCACGACATTGAAATTACTATACATAAATAGAGACTCTAATTTTCTCTTGTGCCTCTCAGCCTAGTCGATGTTGTGCCGTTTTGATATCCATTGCTACTCGTATTTTTTGAAGATCGGCCTTTAAGCGGCTACCGTCTCCAGAACTGCCTTATCAACAACACAGAGGGAAAAAAATGCAAGTGCTTTGTGCTATAATGGGTACCTAATAAATTCAAACCGGGACAGAGATAAGATCTAGCGAATCCAACAAATTAAGAGCCAGGAACAAAAATAAAATGCATTTGAGAATAAAGAATACATGATAAGAATGCATGTATTCTCTTATACATTAGATTGAAGAAGAATGTAAATCAACTATAGTCTAAACAAAATATAGAATATGTGCCAAAAAAAGAGCATATATACACGAAATATAAAATGTAGTAATGAGCAACGAAACATAGCATCCAATTATAACAAAAGCATCCAGACTTATAAAGAAAAAGCATCCAATAATAAAAGCATAACTCATTACCTGTAACTTAGAATCTAGTTCCAGAAAATGGTGCAGATGGATTTATTAAGACCAAGAGATATGCAAGCATTTTGGAAGATGGAAAACTGAGACATTTCATCAAACAGGTTGTGCTCATAATGCAAATGGAAGCCTAAAGATTGCAAATGTTCATGCATTCTCTTCTTAGCAACAACTAATTTGAAAACTCAACCATCAGTTTATATGCATATTATTCATATAACTCTTAAAAGTGTGGACCAATCATCCCATGCAACCCTTCTAACCATCGGTGGGAAAGATTGAGCTCAACATCTCAACACTCATCGAAAAAGCTCGCATTTTTACCCAAAATACCTTCAAAAAACCCCAGAGCACAAAAATAAATTAATAAAACAAAAAGACCTTTTTCTTTCTCATGGGTTATTCAGAATTGCACAAAAATAAACCCAACAAAGGAAAGTTCCGGTTCAATCCATAAAGAGGAAAAAAATGAATTGGTAAAAGCATGTAATCTAACACATTGAGCTTTGTATTCTATAGATGCTCTTGTTATAAATATGCAAAGGCAGAAAATTTGTTTTATTGTTTACAAGAGGGACTAAATAAAAATAGTTAACTTTACCAAAAGTATCCAAAGCCCTTAAACGGGTGGTAAAGATAATAACCAATCTCAAAATAAATTCACCTTGTGGGTACACGCTTTTAAGGGGTTGTGGCCTGTACGTTGATTCTCACTCTTTGGGTTGTGACTAAATGTTTATCTGTCTCTGAACATTGTCTGTGTATGAGGAGATACTGTAGGAGACGATGTGGAGGAGACACTATTCTCGACGAGGTGGACAAGATGATGTCGAGGAGAGAATGACGAGAAGCTTTCTATGATGTGGAGTTGAGATGGAGGATTTGAAGAAGGCAAGAACAGACAAGAATTAGAGCATTAAAAGTGGCTTCTCTATCTTGATACGTAAAATTATCTCTTTTAAAAAATGATTTTACATATAAACAAAAATTCTTACATTGATTTATGTATTTTTGAACCAAATTGTACTAAAATATTCATTATTTTATAAATTTTTTTTTTCCTATAAATCTAGATGGTCTAAGTCTGATAAATTTCATTCAAGTCCAATAATCTGGATGGTCCAATAAATTCAAGTCAAATTCCACTATCATGTCCAATAAATTCAATAGACCGTCCAACTCAAATAAATTTCATACAAATTCACAACTTAATACAATGTAATTCCATATAATTCAACTGCCCCAAATAAATTCCATACACATTCAACTTCCAACCAAAATAAATTCCATACAAGTTTAAATAAATCACATGTATCAAAATCAACTTAATAGAAAATCCACATAGTTGATTTTAATACAACTTGAGCTACATAAAGTTGGACTTGACAGCTCCATAGCAGCAACCACCAGCTCCATAGCAGCTCCATAGTAGCCCAGCTCCACAGCAGCAACCACTAGCTCCACAGAAGCTCCCAACAGTTTCCATATCATTGACGGCAACCAGCAGTACAAAAAAATGATGAAATTTGGTGCAACCAGTAGTACAAAAATTATCCAAAATATGTCAACACAGTCAAAACAATTATAAAATCACCATCGTACAAACATACTACTATGTACGAGATATAGCCTTATTCCTTTGTTCCTCAATGATCTCCATTTGAAGATTATGGAAATATTCTTGCTGCAAACCATTCATAGAATCAATATCCAAGTTCATAATTTTCATATTAGTTTTTCTCTTTTTAAGAGCTACCAAGTCAGATATTTCTCTTTCATCCTTAATTTTCAAATCAAGTTTTCTCTTCTTAAGAAGTAGTAACTCAGATATTTCATTCTCATACTTCAATTGTGATTCTCTTCTCTCCATCATACAAGTCCTCCTATCATCTTTTATTTGGCTTAAGACCTCATTAATTACTATATTTTGTCTTTCATTACATTTTCTTTCTTTCTCTCTTGCTTTGTCAAACTTCTTGCTCGGAGGTCTCTCACAATCGGCGGATACATTTTCTATGTCTTCCCCTAAAGGTATTGAGTTTGGAGTAATACCTGAGCTTTTGTCATTTTTTTTTTCTAGTTATGAGGTCCATGCGTGTTTGTCATTTCGGTTGATGCCTCAATATATTCCAACAATGATCCATGTTAAAGTTATGTTTTTGGTTCTCTTGGTACAAGATTTTTGCCTTATCAATCTACAAAATAGTGGAACAAGATAGAACTAATGTCATTGCAAATACGTAATAATTAGAACCGCAAAACATAGAAAAAAGCATTATACCTTGTCTTGCTCGGTCGCACCGCTTGGATGCATTCCTTCAACTTGGGCTAAGCTACCACAAAATTTATTGACACATTTCTGAATGATTGACCAATGATTGGTCAAAGATAGGATAGACCGTTCTTGACAATTAGGTGATTTAAATATGGAGTAGTAGTCATAAATTCTACTCTACATTTGTGTAGATGATTGATCAGTCCCCCGTATGGAGTCCATACTAATGTTAAGCCAAGCTGAAATGTGGTAAGTGTCTTCCTCTACAGTAATTGACACACCCCAAGCAGATTTTTGTTTTATTTTTTCTCGTTGGGGTTGTGTCGCTTGGACATCAACACTTGCACTGCCCATAGGGGGTTGTTAATATCACCTTCACCACTTTCCAATAGTGTGGTGAAGAAGGGATTCTCATTAATTAAACAGTTCATCCTTTAACAAAATATTGAAGGATAAAATGTTACTTGTGTGAAATAACATAAATATGTATGCAACATGGAAAAAAAAAATACATGGGTGCATACAGAGTATGTATGCAGTACCTTTTTTTTGTGTGAATCTGTCTAAGTAAGTGCCTTTTATTTGTGTGAATCTGTCTAAAGGCATACATAAACATGTTGTGCATCTAGTCTGAACATGCAACAAGCAAAAATAAAAGGGCACATTATAGACACATTATAAGAACATGCAACCAAGCATTTTTCAAAACGTATTGCTCAGTTAAATACATAGTAGTTTTCTTTATTTTGGCAATAAAATGGTAGAGAACATAAGCAAATCATTGTAGGTAATTAGTATACATTCTCATTTGCAAACCACAAGAAGCAAATCCGGAATTTTTAGAGACAACATATACATCCCGTCTATCCAACATGATTGAGAATAAGTCCCCAAGGCATTTCCCTAGGAACATGCAACCAAGCATTTTTCGAAAACGTAGAGCTTTTACTTTTTAAGATCGAAAATTACAGGGGCATGTACAAGATTGAAAGAAAATTAACAATCTAAAAAACACAAGAACCAAACTCCAGTACTCTATTTATCCCTATTCTCTGTTCAATATTAGGGGAAATCACATAAAAAGCCCTAAAAAAACTCTAATCAGGGGAAATCACACATTCCATATGAGGGGAAATCATACAAAACAGATTGTGAAATCAAAACAAGTGGCTTGCATGAAATAACCTTTTCTAGGGTTTCCAAAAGCCGCGTGAAATCGAGTACCGGGAGAGAGAAGAGGCCGTCGTTGATGAAGGAACAGCCAGGTGGTGCGGTTGAGCTTTCCTTTGGGCAATGGTATAGCAGAGAAGAGAGAAGGCAAATATCATTTCTGGAAATATGGGTGTCAAAGAGAAGAGAGCAGAGAGAGCAAGAGATAGGAAGGGGGAAAGTTTTCGAGGGACGTTTTAGAGGAAATACGCGTGAGAGAGAGGAGAGTCGTTTGGATAGAGAGAGAAAGAACACTAAAAATAATATATGAAGAATATACAGTGCTTCTTCATATTTGAAGAATGACTATTTATAGTTATATAAAAATATAAAAATGAAAAAGTCAATGCAGACCTTTTTAAAGATAGATTCTTCAAATTTGAAGATGAAGATGAAGATAGAGAAGTCACTGTCAGTGCTCTTAGGGTTTCATTATTTGAGAGAAAAGAACAAAAAGTATGTAAGCTCCTGACTGATTCAATTTTTTTTAATATTTAAAACTGATGCCACGTGGGCATGTCACATCAAGTGGTGGGCGTAACATTTTCCTATCTCTCGATGTTTTAATAGAATTTCAAATAAATCTAAATATTCTAAAAAATGTGACCAATCAACTTAATCCATCCATATTTTTCCTCCTTTATTATTATTATTTTTTTGGGTAAAAGAAAGACCAGGATTTGTCTTAAACTTGTTCAATGTCACCTTTGTCTGAGACTGTGTTGTCTTCTTCTATAAATGACGATGGGCTTAACACTTCTGATCAATAAGTGTGGAATCTTCTTGCTTCTCAGTTTGAAATCCCATAAGCCAAATGGTTTTTCTTTAGAGCCCTTCTATTCGGCTGCCTATACCGCATATTATTGTTGAGTTCTTCTACTTATCATCCATATACCACATATATATTAAGGATTAAAAAAATAAAAATAGGTGTATGGTGTGGGATAATGAGTAGAATTTATTCTTTACTTTATATACCTAAAACACGAACTCTAAGAAACAACATAAACTTCCAAGGATAATTGGCAGCTCAAAAACTTACAAGTTTAGCTCATGGTAGCAACGATCCACCACCTAATTTCATTCCTCAAAACACCCTATTCCCCAATCTCAGATTTGTGGCAAGGAAGTGATTTGTGAACAAGCTTCGGTTTGTTTCCATAGGATTGATTTTTTTTTTTAATTTTTAATCTTTTTATTGAGCGAGTATTCTTAGAAAAATATAGAGCTTGTATCAAAATACTCAAACAACATAACGATATAGTGAATATCTCATAATATTTATAAATAAGAGTGAAATTATTTATGAATAGTAGTGGAATAGTTTGAGTTAAGATGATTTTAGGAAAGGAGAGAAAAAAAATTGAATAAAAATATTATAAAAATAAGTTTTGTTTTAAAACTTGAAAAAGTTGTATTGCTTTTAGTGTTTTATTTAGAAGTTTGGAAAAATTATATTAAGTTTTGTGTTTAGATAATAATTAGGTAATGACTAGATAAAAAATCTGAAGATTTGAAATTCTTAAATATTTTTTATTTGATTAATATTTAGAAAAAATATCTAAAAAAAAACCTTTTTACACAAACAAGACCTTAGGATATGTTTGGCAAGTGGGATGAGACAAAATTCTCATCTCACCTCATCATTACAACTTTTTCAAATTTCAATACAAATTATTATAAATAATTCAAATTTCTAACATTCTAATTCAACTTTTTCAAATCTCAAAACAATAATAATATTAAAAAATAATATTTTAAATTTTTATTTAAAATATAAAATTCTCATCTCACCATCCAAACTTACCTGAGCATAGTCTTTTTATGGTTTCAAGCTCAATCCATGAGTCTCAGTTTCCTTTTCCTTCCATTAGAGTAGAAAGAAGTTTTGGCTCCAAGCTTGACTCTTGGGCTCTCTTTGTTTCATCTCAGCTTGTTTCAAGTTAGAGCCCACCTGATTTCTTTAAATTCTAAGCTTGAATTTCGGTTTGGGAAGTATATATAGCTTACTTGAGAGTTAAAAAGACGAGACTTGTTGGGGATATATTACTTGATCCAAGTCTTCTACTAACCTTAAAAAAAGGGCATGTACTCAACCTACTTATCATTTCTATATTATATATGATTCTTTATTTATTTTATTTATTTATTTTTTGTTTTATTTTTACTAAACTAAAGAAATTTTTCAACTCATAATTTATATATTGGAGAATAATCTCACATTGTCTACAGACAAGGTTTTAGACATATTTATAAGGAACAATCAATCTTCTCTTGTAGAATCGATTTTATGAGAAGACTTAGACCCATGAATTTCTTCATGGTATTAGAGTCTGTCACAAGACGAATAGGAGCCACACTACTTACCCCATGACAAGGACAAAAAAAAAAAAATATTGGCTTGCATGTGAGAGATGGTGTTCAAGAATAATCCCACATTGCCTGTAGACAAAGTCTTGGGTATATTTATAAAGAATGAACAATCCTCTTTTATAGAACTGGTTTTATGAGATGAGTTAGGCCCATGAATTTTTTTATTGTATCAGAGCCTGTCACAGGATGAATGGAAGCTCACACTACTTATCCCGTGACAAAGACTAGAAAAAAAATATTGGCATGCACGTGAGAGAGGGTGTTGAAGAATAATCACACATTGCCTGTTGTAACGCCTGTCCTTGTGGTGAGACTTTTTATAAAATGATTTTAGAAAGGACGACAAGAATTACCGTTTGTTTTAAAACTTTTTACTTACATACCCAGAGTGCAAGACTCTACGTTATAAAATAAAACATGTTTTGAGAATAAAAGAGGTTTACAATAGAAAATATCAAACTTAAAATAAAAAGGCCTCTCATGCATTTAAAACTCTCATACCTAAAGTTTCTGCTCTTCCCCTTGAGCCGTGTCTGTCCTGATGTGTTATACTCATTTAGTTCCTGTGGGGGGAGGGGCATACATAAAAACTAAAATGAATCGAATATTTAGTAAGTATTATTTTATACTGTAAACATATAGCAACATAGGATTTCAGTCATGCATTATTCACTCATACATACGTACATACATACAAGACAATAGGCATGCATTCATTTTTGAAAACATCACTGGGTGGAGATTTTATAAAAATGGACAGTTTTCTTCTCGCAAAATATTTCTCCCACTAGTGCCTTCATTTCTTAAAGAGTCCGAAAACTCATGCATTCTCTTATCACTTTTCATTGATCGTTACAAATTATTACGCCCCGTTTGCTAGGGTTAGCGGATCAACCTTTGGACCCTGATTCTGACTGCAGTCGCGGGTTGGGAATCCATCGATCTAGGGGCAGCACTGGGTGCACTACCAGCACTTCTTACCCAACCTTGCAATTTGTCCATTCATTAGTACCCTCATGCATTTGTTCGTTTGTCATGGTGGTCATTTCAAGACTCGTGTATTCTCTTATCACTTTCCATCGACCGTTACACACTATTACGCCCCGTGTGCTAGGGTTAGCGGATCAACCTTTGGACCCTTATTCTGCTCGTGGTCGCGGGTTGGGAATCCATCGATTTGGGGGCAGCACTGGATGCACTACCAACACTTCTTACCCAGCATTGTAATTTTGCTCATTCATTGGTACCCTCATGCATTCGTTCGTTCATCATGGTGGTCGTTATGAGACTCGTGCATTATCTTATCACTTTCCATCGACCATTACACACTATTACACTCCATGTGCTGGGGTTAGCGGATCAACCTTTGGACCTTGATTCTGTACGTGGCCACGGGTTGAGAATCGATCAATCTGAGGGTAGCACTAGGTGCACTACCAACACTACTTACTCGGCATTGCAATCTGCCCATTCATTGGTACCCTTATGCATTCGTTCGTTCATCATGGTTGTCGTTATGCATCTTCATATATCATAGCATTCATTCATTCAGTTTTTTCATTAGTTAGTTCATTCATGGAAAAACATCATTAAAAAGCATAAGCATAAACTTAAACATCATGTCATCAAGGCATCATTGCAACCATCAGTCAGTGGCATCCATAAAGCATACAATTCACAGGGATATTTTAAAATACTTTCTTCACATTGCTTAAAGCATCAGTACGTAAAAGCATGAGGCGTAAGCCCTATGTTTTCATTTTAAAAAGGCTACATCCAACAACTACTACATATAGTCATCCATAACATGCATAGAATTACATAATTGGGTTGCAAAAAAAAGGGCTGCTAAGAAGGGCCATTACATACGTATACTTTTGAACACTTATACTTAGCATCTTTCGTAAAATGTCGTTCATGTCATTTCGTAAAGCATTATAAAGGAAAAACATTTCATTTTCATTTCATATCATTTTAGAAAATTCTAGAAGAGTATGAATATAATAGTTACCTAGTTTCCATGCTATTCTCATGCCATGCAGTCTAATACTTACCTGGTTTCCATGCTATTCTCATACCATGCAATATATTCACGTACGTGTCAGATGACAACCAACCTACATGCATACATATAATCTTAGTGTCATTCTCTATCTAGTACATAAGCAAGTAAACTAGAAATAGAACTACACTTCACTTGGAACACTCTTCTTCTATACCTAGGCTTTTACATGTCCTTTACTATGCTAAAACCTACGAAAATCCACTTACAGTCACTACCTCTTCCAAACTCAACGTCCTACTTTGAGTGCTTATCCACTAGAGTGAACCCTATGATGCATCTTAGGGTTAAGACACTAAGACCCTCATTTTACTCTTCTTATTAACCTCATCCCGATGTATGACTCAAACCGACTAAGTCACGCATCCCAATCCTAGACAATACATATCTCACTTCCTACATTGGAGCCTACGTTTCCTCATTCTCATAATTATCCATGCATATCACACGACTCTAAGCCAATTCTGATGCTCAAAGACCATGTACTTATGCTTAGGATAGATTACCCATTACATATGGTAAATCCGTCCGATACATGTGTCTAACCAGATTACACATATACCCTACTCCCTTTTATCACCTAAGAGAAACATATAGTCCACTAACACCCTTATACAAGCGGGCTCTATACTCCGATACCAATCTTCCCTTACTTGGTTGGTAGGACCCTTCTTAATTTCAGTTATGTTACAAGTTCATCCCAATACTTAACACGACATGACTCTATTCACAACTATACGTTATGTCACATCACATTGTTTGAGACTACTCCCAAGCTACACCGTGACTTTGTCATATCACCTAACATCCTATTATGTCACTCCTACACCAAGTCTTCGCTCATCACAGGTACGGTTTCTCACGTGTTTTTGCCACATCGTGGCATCCTGTGACGTTACCACTACGTCACTCTTACACTATTCTGTCACTTCACACGTACAGCAACCATAACATTGCCACATGGTAACACCCATCGCTGGGACGACTGGTCACATCACAACTACTCCGGGACACTGTTCTAAAGTTCCCGACACTTTACATGTATTCCTAGACGTAACAAGGTTACACAGTAATACCAGTCACTGGGACTACCGGTTACATCATAACTAGTTCGGGATACTATTCCACAATTCTCGACACTATTCATCACGCTCTACGCTCCTCAACTATGCAACCATCCTTATCTTCGTGACTTGCTACACTGTGTATACCCCATGGTGTACACTACACATGTACTCTCTTCACACTACACTACACTACACTACATCAGCATTACGGCGCATCACTCTACCACATGGAGTACTCTCCATGTGCACTCCCTTCACACTACACAACGCCACATCACCGTTAGGTTCACACGCCATACGATGAATCACCTCGCCACATGGAGTATATGCCACGTGTACTCCTTTCACATCTCACTACGTTATGCACTACTACGATGTATGCCACATAGTGCATCACTCCACCTGTACTCTTCCCATTTCATGCCACGCCAAGAGGGTATAGTTCACGTATACTTTCCTTATTCCACGCTACGCCACGAGAGTACACTCTGCGTGTACTCTCTTCACATTACACCATGCTACATCATCACTACGCCACATACCTCAAAATCACACTTTCCAGCACAGTCCACAACCTGACTACACAACACACTACACTAGAACGCCCAACACTTCACGTACACAGCACATCACATCACTACACTACACTACATAGCGAACTCCACAAATACTAACAGCATAGTCCACAATCTAACCAACCAACTAACATAATAAAGAAGATAAAAGAAAAAGAGTTATACCATCGTCTGGATAACCTGTGCGTTGCCTAGCACGACCAGTGGAGTCAGAAGCCACTAGCTTGGGCGATGACTATTCCATCGTGATCACTACCTTGACCTTACAATGAGACTGTCTCGAGGACCGAATTTAGGATTCTAATGGGTGGATTTAGGTTGTGCGAGGGTGGCCAACATGGCGGGGAGTTCATGGGTGGCGGCTAGCCACGTACAGTGGTTGTTTAGGGGCTGTTTGGGCATTGGGTTGGGGTCTTGGGGTGGTGGCCTCGTGGTGGTGCCGATGTGCCACACGATAGAGGCATGTTGGCTTGTGAAGGAGCTTGGGCCGTGGGTCTCAAATAGGGAAATGGAGAGGGAGGCTCGACTAGGTGTTGGGCCATGAAGGAGCTTAGGGAGGTTGATGGAGCTAGTGGTGGCATCGAGGTGGTAGAACGGTGGTTGGAGGGTGGTGGATCTAGCTGTGAGGTGGAGGAACACCGGTGAGATAGGAGGCTGATGGTGGTGGTGTGGTGGTTTGGGGGTGGCTAATGGCTGCATTACGGGGAGAAACTCGTGCGTGCGGAGGGGCTGCATGCTTGGTCTAGGGAGGAACAAATGTATACTTTGATAAATGGATTGCAGCAAGTTATTTTAAGAGCAACATAGGGAATGAGATGGTTGTGATCATTCTAGAAGATAAAAAATTTTGGGCTCAATGTCAATTTATTGTTAAAGTTAATGAATCTTTAGCTCGTGTTCTACGACTTGTTAATATGGATGAGAAGCCTGCAATGGGATACTTGTAAGATGCAATAAAAAGAGCCAAAGAGAACATAAAAGCAAGATGCAATAACAAAATTAGTGTATTTAGTCCATTTACCAGGATCATTGGTTCTAGATGGGATAAGCAGTTTCATAGTTCATTACATGCGGCTGGTTGTTTTTTTATCCCTGGAATTTACTATAGTCTCAACTTTAAAAATAAAAATGATGTTATAAGAGATTTCAACAGCTGTGTTATGAAAATAGAACTTGATCCC
>QEOT01124065.1:99981-139229 GCA_003123785.1 Pterocarya stenoptera
GCATTACGGGGAGAAACTCGTGCGTGCGGAGGGGCTGCATGCTTGGTCTAGGGAGGAACAAATGTATACTTTGATAAATGGATTGCAGCAAGTTATTTTAAGAGCAACATAGGGAATGAGATGGTTGTGATCATTCTAGAAGATAAAAAATTTTGGGCTCAATGTCAATTTATTGTTAAAGTTAATGAATCTTTAGCTCGTGTTCTACGACTTGTTAATATGGATGAGAAGCCTGCAATGGGATACTTGTAAGATGCAATAAAAAGAGCCAAAGAGAACATAAAAGCAAGATGCAATAACAAAATTAGTGTATTTAGTCCATTTACCAGGATCATTGGTTCTAGATGGGATAAGCAGTTTCATAGTTCATTACATGCGGCTGGTTGTTTTTTTATCCCTGGAATTTACTATAGTCTCAACTTTAAAAATAAAAATGATGTTATAAGAGATTTCAACAGCTGTGTTATGAAAATAGAACTTGATCCCGATAATTAAGACAAGATCATTGCAGAAGTTGACTTGTATAAGAATGCAGCAGGTGAGTTTGGACATTGTTTAGCAATCTGCCAACGTGATAAGATTAATCCAGGTATTATAATTTATCAATATCATTTGTTAAATAGTGTGATTTTGTACTTTAAATTTTATTTTATTTTATTTTTACTTATATTTAATTAATAATTTATAATTGCATTATTGTTATAGTTGCACGGTGGATCCAATTTAGTTGCGAGGTTCCAATGCTTCAAAGGTTTACTGTTCGAGTATTAAGTCAATCTTATAGTGCAACTGGATGTGAGAGAAACTGGAGCACATTTGATTTTATTCATTTGAAGAAGAGAAATATATTAGTGCATAAACGTTTGAATGACTTAGTATTTGTTCGTTATAACTTGAAGCTACGAAAGAGGTAAATTTTTTTAATACTAATTTTTTTCATTGTTGAAAAATATATAACATTTTCACTTATAGTTGATTTTATTTTGACAGGAGCATAAAAAAAGGGAAGAGATGCTTTAGATTCAATGAATCTTGAAAACATTGACTTGATAGAATAATGAGTGGGTGAAGAATCTGAACTTTTTGATGGAGAAGATTTGGATTGAGCAAGTATTGAGGAGCCATTAGCCTCACTAAATGAGGAAGATGATGATAATGATGCTGTTGATGTTGATGACGGTGGTGACACTGATGAAAATATTTTGAGTAACATCTCGAATCTTGATCCTTCTTGTCTTTTTGATGAGGATGAATGATTTTTTATGACGGTGGTGACGTTAATGATTGTATCATGATAATGTTGGTGTTTATGTTAATTGTAACTTAAAACTTAAAACTTGTATTGAGAAGTATTGAGATTATGACTTATTTTGTTGTATTTTGGAAGATAGTTAATACTTGTATATATATAATTTATCCAGGTATAAACTATTCCGAAACGAAATGGTACTAGTACCGAAACAGTATTGTTACCTAAATATTATTTTGAAACAGTACCAATATCGAAATATTTCGTTCTAGTGCCTTGACCGATACGGCATTTAGTACGGTATTCAAAACATTGCTCACAACTACTGGTCTAAGAAAGTGCTAGTATTGTCCCTGGGGAAAGAAGAAATGTTCAAAACCCATAGGGTAAGCAAAATGCTCCCACCTGGTTCCCCTATGCAGATTAAATTGAAATTTGAAGGAAAAACAAATTGATGTTTTCAAAAGTGTCGTTCCCCAAGGGCTATCAAAAAAGTGCTTGCATCCTAAAGGGCAACCAATGCGCTTGTCCCACGGGTGCAAGCAAAAAGACTTGGCCCACCTCGAGACCAAGCAATGTGCTTTTCCCACAGAGGGTGAGCAAAGCACTCACATTGTAAAGGTTGAGCGAAGTGCTAGCCCTCAGGTCGAGCAAAATGCACTCGTCCACAGTGGTTGCTCTACCTAGGGGCAAGCATAAGTGCTCTCCTCCTGCTTGGACAAGCAAAAGTGATCAACCCAAAAGGTTGAGCAATGTACTTGCATCCAGGAAGGCAATAAAAGTAAAAGTGCTCGCCTCATCCTGGGGCCAGAAAAGATTGAAATGCACGGATACTGATCCAACCAAAGTATCCTTGATAGAGACCTAGGTAGGCTAAAATGCCCCTGCAACATGTCTAAACGAACTAAAATACCCTTAAAATAGATCAAATTAGAAATTAGTACCCCTATACTTCATCTATCTCTTCACTATTCTTCTATTCAGTTTTTCCTATTATAACCATTGCACCGGCCCAAACCATAACCATGCCCACACCGTTGCCTTGCTTTGTATTCCCAACCAATTGACCAAGAATCACTTATACAAATTCCCTCATCGTAATACCTCTTTCATGTCTAGAACATCTTCGACAACTTCCGGAAGTTTTTAGGGAAGCTAGCTCGGATTAGTAGCTGATTCACCATTACCTTCAACTTCATGGATGTGAGATCCTCTTGTCCCTTGGTTTCCCTCACTCTCTTTCACTTTTGCAAGCCCCTTCTCTCTGGGCATGGTGGATTCATAGGCCCTTTTCTTCATTTTCAATGGAACTTTATTCACTATGATGATTGACTCGATGCGACTCCGTGACGCCTTGAAGCTTTTTTTTAATAGAATTTATGCGCTCTCTTTCATTTTTGCAGGCCCATTCTTGTTGTGCATGGTGCATTTGCGGGCCCTTTCTCTTCAGTCTCGATGCGACTCTATGCATAACGATAATCAAAGATTATGTGAGAAATGAAAAACTCCCTTGTTGGGATTCGATGGTTAAAGGGTGTTTCAAAAGAGGAGAACCATGAAAAAATAAATGGCTCGAGACTCTAAACGACACTATTTCTCTATATTTATGGTTGGATTTTGATTGGATGGTTTGATTTGGACAATGAGTGTTTCTATGAAATTTTATTTGTTGTAAGAGTATTTTAGTCTATTCAGATATGTAGCAGGGACATTTTGGCCGAACCTTGAAACTGTATTAGGGGCAATCTGGTTGGATCAGTATCTATAGTAGGGGTATTTTTGCCCATGATGAGATTTGTAGAAGGGTAATTTAGGCCAGATCATCACATGAATTCCTACGAGATAGGGTCTAAATTCACTCTTTTATTACATATATTTTTTGTTAAAGTTTTATAGGGATAGGTTGACGTGTCAAGAATGAGCAACAGAAAATTATATAGGAGGTGTGGCATATTTTTATACATATGCGGCAAAGATTTTGGTAGTATCACATGTGCAAAGGTTATTACCACGGGGATAAAATGTGCTAAGATTCTGGTTAGATGATCATTTTAATTAATTAACTAATCTAAAGATCAACCTACAAGCGACCCACATACACACACATATATATATTTATGTATCCACAAGTATCAATGTTATTGGTACATTTTTTCTGATGCCAAGGCCACTATGGGTTTACTCTTTTTGGTTAAATATAGAGGTGTAAAAAAAAAAAACCGGTGAACCAGTAAACCGACCAGACCGAACCGAACTGGTGGATTGGGTCCGGTACCGAGTTTGGTTTGGTTTGGTATTGGTTTTCTTTTTCTTTAAACCGGTCAAAATCGGTCCGGTTCCATTTTTCTTTTTCTAAAATCGGACTGGTTCATATATATATTATAATTTTTTATATTGTATATAATTATATATAAAATACGTTTGTATTATATGATAAATTACTAATTAATATAATATTAATTTTAAAATCTTATATCACTATAATCTATTGTTTTAATAGTTATACTAATACTATATCACTATATATTATAATATACTATAATATATCACTATAATCTATAATACAATTATAATATATATTATAATATACTACAAAATATTATCACTATAGTATTATACACTATAATATACTATTATATAATATAGTATATTAAAACCGAAAACCAGACCGAATAGGACCGGAACCGGTAAAACCAGAACTACCGGTTTAGGAAGGTAACCGATGCATAATTGGTTATTGAAAATACAAAACCGGTACATACCAGTTCAGTTCCAAATTTTGTCCAAAACCGGACCAAACCGGACAGGTTTCACCCCTAGTTAAATGATGTTCCTCATGTATTTTAATTTTTTTTTTAAAATTTTGTAATGATTAAAGAAGTGATTCCTAGTGAATTTGTGAATTAATTTTTTTTTTCTTAATGGTTAATGATGTTTAAAAAATACTTGAAAGAAAATTAAAAAAATAAAAAGGTACAATTACAGTAGGGGCATATTTGGAGTGCATATTTGGGGCGCAATTCTTCTTGCATCATTATTTTGCATTTAATCTGTTCCCTTCTTTAAGGACCTCTCTTGCTTTCCTTGCCCTTATGTATCGGTTGCCTCTCTTACTTTTCTCGCGTTGCGCTTGCTTGGGTTTACCTTGTTTGGGCTCAACGTTGGTGGGCCTATCACTTGTCACAAGTACCAACATTAACACGCAAATATAAAAGGAAGAGTCATGCCATTACTATCCATTGCAACAGACTTACTCATCTTCTTTCCCTTTAGATTGAAACGAGTGCACACTTACCTTGTGTGCCATTGGTGTCGATCCACTAAAGCTCTTACATTGTCCAACAATGGATGTTACTTTGCCACCATCGACCCACCACCACCATACAAGTGCCTCACTACCAGAATCAACATTCGCCAATCCTTGGTGTGACCTTCCAGTAAGTCCTGTTTGTTTTCACCAATGTGCGAGACTCATGAGTTGATATCCAGGGTGGCACTCCAACTCCCTTAGTCCGTTTTCTGATGAGTATATCTCACCTTTACCCTTCAGAAAAATGGGACTAATCTTCTATTTTGCCAAGTGAATATGGACATTTGATACTCCTCCTATCCTATGGAGCACATAATTTTATCAATAATTCACCTCAAACTAATTAATGACTAAACTACTACTACACCAATTGCCACAACACAATACATGAATACTTGCTGAAATTACCCAAGTACCCATGTATTATAATACAACGTTCTACTAATTCATTCAACAAATTGGTTAGTTTTCAATCACGTGATTATTTAATAATAATACAGCAATATCATAAAGTAAATAAATTGTTTAAGACCAATCTTGGTATCGAAGAAAAACCCTTTAAAGATAAAACCCTACAATCAAAACTAGAAACATCAATTTTATTATTTGCAAGTCTCAATTAGAAAACCTTTGTCAATTGACTCTTCTTACTTAACACGACAAACAACCTGTTTGCCTTTACTGCAGTAACAGTTAGAACCTTTAACGATTTTTAAATATTGGCTTTTCTCATGGAACTCCAATGGCTGAATCACGATCACTCAATCTCCATGGAGCACGATCACACTTGAAGAGAGAAAAATAACTAGTAAAATTTTCAAGAGAATTTTCTCGAACATAAGTACTCGGAATATACTACCAAATATCTCCAAGTCGAAATCAGTGATCCTTTAATCCAATCGAATCCCTTTAAATAAATAATCTAAAAGTAGTTTGAATTACAGTAGGACTCTACTGACGGAGCGATTTTGTCGCGAGAGACTATTCTGACGGGATGTTGACACGGGCACCTAACACTAAATTTTCTTAGCAAATAACAGTTTCCTATTCAAACTCTTTTCTGGATAATTACAGAATCATTGGAACTCGATTTTCATACCATTGACTTATCTAAAATACTTCCTAATAACTTTTAGATAAATTCAAAATAGTTATAGATAAAGTCTAATTATTTTACATTCATCCAAATTACAAAATCAAAGATAAGATAAATTCTATCATCTTAGTCACCTAGTCCTAACCAAATTCTTGCATCTACACTTGCTATTATCAACCTTCCAATTGTGGTAGTAGGACACTACACACACTAAGATCGCTTTTCATGCAATGGTTTTGTGTTGTAACCGCCACTCAAGGTGTGGCTCTTCTTATAGAATTTGAGCTTAAAGACTATTGGATCAAGAAAAATTATATTTTCAAATCGGTTTGCAGGGCACACCTAGTAAAGTGCATATGTACATTATATAATTTGACTTTAGATATAAATTTTAAAATTTGAATCTTACAAATTAAATCATATTATTCAAATAATGTAGATAGCTTGTTCTATGCACCGACTTGATAATAGAATTAGTCTTATTTCTGGCCCACTTTACTTTGCAATTCGTAGCATGCATCATGAGAAGTACTGACATCGAGAAATTGTTGATAACGGCCTCTCGCTAGCTAGTACTTCTCTTCCGTATCATATGCAATTAACAAGGATAGCTATGCACATTTTATGCGTATATTGTTATCATCATGTACTGACGTGACAATAGTACCACATTGTCATTGTCACAATATCGTACGTAAAGACTTTTGTTTGAATTTGGAGTTTCACAGCCAATATTTCATATCGATTCAGCCACACACCTCTCCCTCATAGGCCTCTTAGATCCAGTTTAAATTTCAAACTTTGAGCTCCTAACCGCTGATGCCTTTGGTAGGGTTTTTCCCCCCCTCTACTCTGCCTCTTAAGAGTTTCGATTCAAGGTTTAATATAATGTTAATGTTCTTTCCACACGACTTTGCCATAAATTATGGTCTTCGCTCACACATACGACATATTCTTGGTGGTCGGTTTAAAAACCATGTATGGTGTTTTGATATGGTAAAGAAAAGTCAGATATCCTACATGGAGATGGAGATGCAAGTTGCTTAACATTGTATATAAATTAAAAGTGGAAGACACAAATACGAATTGTAGCCAAATAACAATTGAGTAGCACTTGTATTCTTTCTTTTTAAAAAAAAAAATTATATTCTTAGCTTACGTACATACATAATTTAATTTGCAATATAAATTTTAGAATCTGAATCTTACTATTCAAATCTTATTATTTTAGTGTCTTATCATTTAAGTGATGACGGGTGGTCGTTTTGTTTTTTTTTTTTTCTTTTCAAGAAATATTGGTTGTTACATTTTAGGGCAAAGAAACGAGGGACAATGGATCAAAATGAAACATTTATCTCTAAATTAAAAGAAATACTCTAATTATAAAAGAATTAGATAAAAATAATTTTATAAATTGATATGACTTTATGTTTAGAGCACTCTTTTTTGCTAAAATGTTGAAGTTAAGAAAATGAATAAAAAGTCATGAAAACAATGTATGGCGTGACAATGATGATGGAGTATTGCCACGTCAGTACCTCATAATAGGAGCTTAAAACGTGGGCAATAAATATGAATTTATAAATAAATAAATAACGAGAAAAAAAAAAAAAAGTGGTGCACCGTGCATGGGGGTATTATTAATGGAGTGCGCAAAGGCATCAATCATCCCGCGTCATTGGTCAAGCACGCGGTGGCGCCTATCCTCCTCGCGATCATGTAAGGAGGTGTATCGTACGTGGCCAGTCTTCTTGCACTCTTTCACACAAAGATAACATCATGCGGTTTGGACCACTTGCCTTTGCTGAAAGAAGAATTCAATTTCTTGAAGACTAGCCACTTTTTTTTCTTTTAATTTCAAATTAAAGGGATCGGAATGGCCTAGATATGTATGGATGGTGCATAATTGAATACAGAAAAACAATAGTTTTTTATCAAGAGAAATGCATTAATTCTTCACAAAATCAGACATATGTGCGAACTATATACCCAGAAGCAGAGCCTTTGATTTAATTGAATTTTATGCCGAGCGGTGTTACTCTGCCTCCTGAGTAGCACCGCTCATTTATATTGCTAGTTTATTTTGAACTCTTTTTTTTTCACATTTTTTAAATATATTTAAATATTTTTCAAAAATAAAAAAATATACCAAATGTCCAATACATTTAAAATTACTTTTTTAATCATTAAGTAAAAAAAAAAATGGCAAGCAATACACTTGAGCAGTAGACTTGTGACAGCAAAATAGTATTTCTCTTTTACGCCATATGCTTTCACATGAACTCCATTCCCCAAATAAAAAATCCACAACATACCATAAATTTATATAAAACTAAAAAAATAATAATAAGTATACATATCACATTCAGCTCAATTCATCTCAATTCAGCTCAGCTCGGATTTAGACGTCCATATATCATCAATTCATCACGAGCGGCAGAGTATACATAATAACACAACTAAACTCTTCTTAATAATAAAAAAATTCAGATAGAAACCGCGTGATCAAATAGATTTTACAGTATTTACTGTTGTCTGTATAAATTTTTCAAACAACATTAAATAAATACTGTAAGACCTATCTTAAATACCTAAGTCTCTCTAATCGTTTAATAATCAAATCACCCTTTGCAACTTGAGTTAATGTTCCACCCTTTTTTCTATCATATTTTTAAATCATGATCAGCCAAACTAGCTAGCTAGCTAGCAAGAAGATAGGGTCGAGAGAGTGGTGGCAGAAGATGTTCTTGGGGAAGGAGATGCCTGCTTCAACACCACTGTTGGCAAAATGCTGGTTTTTCTCCTCTCCTGTTCTTTGATTATCTCTCCAGCAAACATTTCTAGTTTCTCTAGATTTGTGCTCTCAACCATCCTCCTCCCATGAAACAGAACAGACTCCACATTCTTCTGGACCAACATATTTTCCGTGAGGGCCATCAAATCCATGCTCTTGTAATTAGCTGGAGGAGGGCCATTTGCCTGTAACGTTAAATCAAACACCTTCCGTATTAGATTTGTATGCATAATTACTTGTAGTGTGGCACTTGAAGAGGAATGTTTCTGTTACCTGAATGCGCACATAATTACTTGTCCGCCATTGCCCGAACGCCATTGAAACAGCTTGATCAACCTATATATTCCAAAATAAAAGCAAGAAACATACAATGATTAGCCAACCCAAATATGCTAAGAAATTAGACAAAAGACAATGTGCTGGTGCTTTAGATAGATTAAACCCATATTCAAGATTCCCTTGCCGACAAAGTTGTTCAAAACGTTACTTAAAAAAAAATAAAAAATAAGCCAAGAGTTATAAAAGTAAATCGTTGGGTGGACCTTTGATCATGGACCCTAACTACCCTGCAATGGTATATAGTTTTAATTTTTTATTTCTTTTTTCACTCCTGTATATTAATATATATATATATATATATTATAGGATTAAATCCGTACCACGTCGGAAGCTCCTTCTCCGGCTATCCTAAAGAGTCCGGTCGGCGACGAAGTGATATTTCCGATGCCAGATTCGGACTGCGCGTTTCCCAGCGACACAACGAGCAGATCCTCCACTCCATTACAGAGCGGAAACTCCAGCTTGTTGTGCAGCACGTGCGTAATTGCGGCTGCCGTCGGATTGTTCATGGCGATTTCGCCGTTCACGGCATTGATCCTTGTCCTCCGGTCCACCGACGCTATCTCGACGGGACGTGCAGTCAATGTAGCGGCGCAGACGTCCCTTATCTTGAAGTCGTAGCCGTCCATTTCCAAGGCGTCCGCGCGGGAAAACAGGAACGGCGCGTTTGTGGAGAGGTCGTAGCAGGGTATCAGGACGGACTTCAGCGTGTCCTTGAGAGTGGACTCGCCGAATGTTTTACGGAAGAGCCTCTCCGCCTTATCCGACCTGATAATCCGCCGGAGAACCCCCGACGGCGATGACCGGAAGATCTTGCGGTGGTTGTTGACAAGGAACTTCAGCGCCTGGTCGGCGGTGAACATTGGGGCGCCGTCTCTGCCACGAGTGAAAAGGAGTGAAGCGAGGATGCCGCCAGCGCCGGAGCCGGCCACGACGTCAAAGAAGTCAGAAATGCGGGCATCTGGGTTGCCGGATTTTCGGCGAAGGAAGTCCTCGAGACGGGAGAGGGTGGCGGCGGCCAAGATACCGTCAGTGGAGCCTCGGCCGTCAATGGTTAGGATTCTGACTTTGGCGCCGTGATTGTGCTTGTATGATGAAATCAAGTCTCGGCGGCCGGAATGAGAGGAGAGCTTGGAAGTGGGATTGGGAAGGGGAAGGTCGTTCTCGTAGCCGCCGAAGAGAAACTTGTTCTCGAGAACGGAGAAGATCTCGTAGGTGAGTTTGTCGAGGTCGATGTCTTGCATGGGGGAAGCAGACATTACTGCCGCCATTTGTTTTGAATTTAGTGAGAAAGAAGGACAGATAAAAGAAAAGAATGAAAGAGAAAGACAGAGAGGGATATAGAACGAGGAGAATGGGAAGGGAGAGGACTGTATTTTATAGGTGAGTGAGTGGGCGCAGGCTTTGTACGTGCGGGTTATTAGTTTACCGTATAAAGACCCCACTCCCCCGGTCTCGACTCATCCATTATTTTATATATATATTTTTTGAATAATAATACATTTATACGGTTTATGAGATGATTATAGATAAAAATTAAAAATTAACTAAAATATTGATAAAATATTATTTTTTAATATTATTATCATTTAAAAATTTAAAAAAATTGAATTGTTTAATATATTTTATGTCATAATTTGATAAAGTTAAAATGATTAGATGAGATAAGACCGTTTCTAAATCTAAACGAACCTTAATTTTAAATTTTGTTATTCAAATCGTAACTATTTGAGTCATGCAACTACAAAGATCTCACAAAAATAAATCTATAAATTTATATGATTTCATACGATACGTTATGTTTTATAATAAAAATAAATTTTATAATCTAATATATAATATCAAATCACATCAATTTATAAATTTACTTTACTACTATAATCTCTTTACGACATAAATTCTTCTATTAATTACTCAAAAAAGAAGGATGTGGTACATTGCCAAGTGCAACGAAGGCTCGCGCGCAATATTTCAGATAAAAAATTAGTTAGTTATCCTAAGTCCAATCAGCCGAAGTTACACATGATGACACACATGAAATGTCTTATTCTATAAACCACTTAAATGACACACATAAAATCTATCAACGTCACCAAATATGATTGGGACGATAAATATTATAAGGAATTACGATGAAAAAGAATGTTAATTTCTTTTTTTCCTTTTATGTTTTTCGACTCTTCAATTGATCTTATACGGGATCGACTCACGTAAGTTCCTTTATGGATAATGATACGCATAAAATTCGTACAATTATTTTACAATCAATCAATGTTATTAATAACATTGATATATACAAGCTTATGATCTATTAGGCCTGATTTTGGATACAAGTTAGAATTATTTCATCTTATCTCATATCATCATTATAATTTTTTTAACATTTTACACAAAATATAATAAACAATAATTTAACTTTTTCAAATCTCAAAATAATAATAATATTAAAAAATAATATTCTAATAATATTTTATTCAACTTTCAATTTTTATCTCAACTTATCTCATTACACCTCACTATCCAAACGACACCCATGTCATGGAGGAATAATGGACACATAACTCTTCTAAGTTTTTTACAATTCTCTATTTGATCAGCTATTTTTATCAAATTAATTAATATTATCAATTTAAAACAGAATTATAAAGTAGTTGTAAGAAAGAATTGTGTTGGGAGGGACAATCTTCCATTTGGATAGAGTAGTAAAGTGGTACTACAAACACTAAGATATTTGGTTATTTTATGTTAATTGATTGTATCATAAGCCATTGAAAGTTAATGGAAGACAAGCATATATAAATATATAAATATTTATATATATATATATAATTGACATGAGCTATTTTATATATATAAAGCAGCGAGCATAACTGTTTGGAAAAATGAAGGTTAAAAAGAAAAAGTAAACACATTAAAAAAATAAAGATAGATTGGAGAAATAATATTTAAATAGTATAGAGAAATGATAAAAAAAAAATTACTATATAATAATAATGCGTTTCAATAAGAAAGCAAAAAATAACTTCGTTTCCTAATTAGTATGGATTGAAATCTAGAGAATTTGACAAAAAAAATAAATATTTGTGACTGATTATTTGCGACGAGAATAATTATTTGTGATGAAAATAGATTTATTTTAGTCAGAAATAATCATTTTTATAAGAAATAACTAATTACAAATAAACAGTTTTATTGTACATACGTGCTCTAATCAGCGACCAAATTAAACGCATGAGATCAACTTCAATTAAAAGTTATTTTTAGGGATGTTAATAAAATAATAATTATAAAAATATTAGTTCCCTAATGTTATTATTTTGACAATTTTTTTTTTTTAAATTTGACTTGAACCCAATATTATAATTAAAAATTGATCAAAAAAAGATTGCGTGATCGATGTAATCCTATATATCGAGCATTTTAATGTATGAAATACTTTTGTTTCAAGCAATCTAAAAAGTCAAAAAATCTTCCACAATCAAGGGGGTAGCCATGGATACTTATTGGGAAGGTTGTTGTGGGCTTTTCGGAGTGCATCATCATTAGATAATGCTTTTTACCATTTTCCATATATATAAATATATATATATATTTTTTTGTTGCTCTTCTGACTTTTGATGGGGCTTGAGCCTCCTCTCACCCAAATTTCTATTTTGAAAACCATTGAATGTTTGGAAAGCTTTAATTTTAATTTTTTTTTTTTCTGCTGACGATATTTTGTTTTCAATTGAGAAATGTTTTTTGCTTCCTAATTTTTTAATATAATTTTTTGTTTCGAATTTTGAAAAAGTTGTACTAATTTTTATATTTTATTTTAAAATTTATAATTATTAGATAATGATTACAGGAAAAAATTGAAAGCGATTTACCTTTGAGTGAAATTTAGAAATTAGAAAATTGTGAATTTTTTTAAAAATTTCTTATCTCCTCTTGTTATAAAGTGATTTCTGAAACCCGCACTTTTTGATTATATGGTTAACAATATAATGCGGAAGGATGAGTATAGGAGTATTTATTTCTCTTGGAGTGAGATACATCCTTTCTTTGTTGGAAATCGAAACACACAAGCTTCATCATATGGTTTGATATGCATTAATTTTATCATGCTCAGTTACACTAGTTGATATAGAATGTTTTAAGTGATTTCTTAGGTTAACCAATTAAATAAAAACATACTAAAATATATTATATCAACTGGTGCGGCCAAAAATGACAAAATTCTTTCCTTTATATACAAAATCAATATTATACAGTGAAAAATATGTAAAAAATAATAATAAAATAATTAATAATAGTGAGGTATTTTAAAAATAACCCGAGGTATTCTTAGTACTCGAATTAGGCCTAAATCTCAATACTAAATTTGGAATTAACTCAAATTTTTAGTAACTGAAACAATAGAATTTATAGACTTTTTGACCTATCTTGGTACTTCATGAGAAAAAAGAAAAAAGAAAAAGAAAAATAAAACAGCAAAGATGTACTGAATTTTGGGGGTCCAATTTCTTTTCAAGAGAATTGTGAACAGCTTTTAACATCAGATGGACAGCTGATAGGCCAGAATTGGCTATAAATTCAATTGTCCAAATCGTGGTACTAAAATTTTTTAGTTGAAGAAGATGCTGTCGTGACGAAAGCTGCTAAAGTTTTGTAGTGTTTCTTTATCCAGATGCCTCCTCTTCAAAATCAATTTCTGGTAAACAGTAGGAAAATACCAAATCTATCCACTGGGACCCCCCACTCAATACCCAACACTGCTGCTGCTCATGTAGAACTTGACTAGTGAACGTGGTTTGGCATATCCTATGTTTTTTTAAGAAAATTTTTTTAGTTGTGCTGCTTACAATTATTTTTGTATACTTTTTATGCACTCTATGGATGTAACTGGTTAAAATAGTTATTTTTTATTAAAAAAAAGACGCAACCAATCACATTAGTAAAATGCGTAAAAAATACATAAGAGTGATTGCACATGTATAGAATTTTTGAAAATTTTTACTCATCATTTTTATATCACAAATGTTTTTTAATTTTGATTTTTTTTTGTTTTTGCTCATTAGTAAATATGTAGTGTAGGAATGATGTGTAAAAGAACTCAATTAGTTTAACAGGAATAAAAAGAATTAAAACAAGCATGATGTGCAGACAACTAGATAGCAAAGTCCATTTTCAAATAGAGAAAATATATTTACAACCGTGAATTGTGCAACTACCGCATAATCGTTTTGAAAAAAGTGAATAAAACATGGAACTCACATTAAAGAATTAATTTTTTTAATAGTAGACCTCATTATTTTCAAAACGATTACGCGGTATTTACGTACTTCATGGTTATATATAGAATTACTCTTTCAAATATGAATTTACTTTATATTATATTATTACTATATATCTGCAACTCCTTCCCTGTCGTCTAGGTCATTGTTATCTGATTCTCAACGAGTAAAATACTAATTACTCCAATTATTTATCTAGAAGAAAAAACCATGGAAGATAAGGTTCACCCATCAATGCTGTGCACCATGCAAAGCTTTGTACATTAGCCAGGTGACCTCAGGGAGAAAATCTCAGTAGGGCCTGAGAAAGATTATGAGGCGGTTGGGGGTAATTTTGGACACTCATTTTTTTCTCGAGGGCTTTTGATGTAGGAGACATTTATTAATATCAAATATCTTGATGAATTGGGTTCATTAAATCATGTATCTTTATTGACAGTACAACAAAATATCAGCAATAAATGAGCATATCTCTTCGAATTTTCGTACATTTTAAACTAACAATAATTATATAGAGGTAGTAAGGCTGTCAATTACAGTTGTCCCTTGGGCTTAATTGGGGCCTCCCTCCACCCGTACCAGATGACATGTACCTTACTTGCTTAGCTGTGACTTAAGAAGCCATGCAGCACCTTCCCTTTCTCCACAATGGATCCGGAAATTTCTAACTGTATCAGCAAATTAAATGATTTATAATTTTAGTGAGAGAGATGTGCAATACCGTCTGATTAAACCCGTTTGAAAGTTTGATTGAATTGAGATCAATTTAGTTCAATTTAATTTTAAATTGAATCTAACATTCAAATATCAAATTTTTAAATCAATAAACTCATCTAAACTCAAAACTCTTTACATGTAGGACCCACAACTTTTTTCAATACAACGCTTTTTTATATGCGGGACCCATAACCTTTTTCAACTTTTTAGAAATACATCTAAACTCATCTTAGGTTGGTCCTACAAAATCTACTACACTATTCTAGCTCACTACTATTCATAAAGAATTCAATTTATCTTAACATCCAAATGAGACGATTTTTGAGTAATCTTGTATGAGTTTTTAGTAAGTTGTCTATCGAAAAAATGCTTTAGTTATGAGAAAGATTTCATAAAAATAAATTTATAAATTAACGTGATTTGACGCGGTATGTCAAACTGTAAAATTATATTTATTATAAAATAGATCTAACATATCACTTGAAACTATATATATTAGTTTAAGTTTTTTTAATAAAATATGTATGTGAATCTAGTAGTTTCCAATAAATAAACTTGTGTGCTCTTTTAACGAGTACATGCATTTCTGATAATTTGTGAGCTCTTTATAAATGCTCTGTTTTAACTTCTCATATGCACTCTTTAGAGTGAATAATATCAATTGATAAATGCTTTAGTTATAAAAAAGTTTTACAAAAATAAATATACAAACTGATGTGATTTGATGTAATATGTCAGATTGTAAAATTATTTTTATTATAAACAGATTTAATATATAATATTAAATGGTGTCAAAGTTTTAGCTTATTTATATATATATATATATATTAGTTGTAACCCTTTTATTTAAATTTATTTTCAAAGAAAAGGGCTCCAAAATACATTTAAAGCTATGTTTGATTGGTTGAGTGATCTCAATTTATCTCTAACTAATTATTGATGGGATTTATTATTTTTTTAACTTCTCATAAAAATAAACAATTAAACATATTTCAATCTATTTCATATATTCAAACACATATATCAATCTATTTATATTCAAATACATTTTAATAAAATCTATACAAGATTATAACTTACATGTCAACTCATATCATTTTAAATTATTTCAGCATCCCAACGCAACTTACTTATATAAGAAAACCTCGTCCTCAACCCCCAATGGCCAATACAACGTACAATAATTGTGGGGGATGAAGAAGACCATTCCATCCCGCAAAGTGCAAACAAACGCACGAACGCGCACACATTCTGAGATTCGTCACGGTTTCCTCGAGCAATATGGATAGCTTCACCGACGCTCAAATGCATGCCCCAAATCGCAAGAAAACGGAAAAGAAAGAAGCAATAAACAATCACCTTAATTAAAATAAAATCTGTAGCCGAAAAGGAGAAGATAAACCGAATCAGAGGCAGATACTTTTGTCCACAGCAAGGTGGTAGGGACACCGCCAAATTCAGCGGTGGGTAGGAGGAACGTAGCATACAATTTGCATTTCTCATTATAATAACTACACATTGTCACCACGCATTCTTGTCGGAACACCCGCTATATGCTTTCCTAATTTAAAATAATAATTCTTGTACTAAAATTATGTCATTTTTAAGTGAAAAATAATATTTATAGTTATAAAGTATGCAAATACCATGTACTCTTTTTGAAAAAATAAGTAAATATAAGATTCACATGAAAAAATTTCATGATGGACCCTATTCTTTTTTAAAAGAAGTGCGTGACGTTTGCACAACACATAACTGTATTTAATATTACTCTTTTTAATTACACAAATCATGTACTTACATAGAGAAATTATTTTTATTGTAAGAAAAATCTAATGTATTATATTTATTTATATCAATTTATGAATTTATTTTTGTAAAATTTCTTCATGACTATAACACTTTTCTTTCAACTATATCTCGAGAATTAAACAGTCTTAAAATTCATACGGATAACAATAAAAATAGGAAAATGATAGGGATCTCGCTGGGTGATCCCGTTCATTTATCCCGTTCCAATTGTTTTTATGTAGTGATTAAGAAAATATTGTTTAATAATATTGTAATTTTTTTTAAATATTTAAAAGTGTTTAAAAAATAATGTGAATTTTTTTTTGGAACGGGATTTCCCAATGGGATCCCTAGCATTGTCCATAAAAATATTATAGATTTCGCTTAGAAATCTTAAGAGGATAATTTTGCCCGTTCTATTCAAGTAAATATGCTTTTTCAACCCGACAATTAAAAGGGATTTATGTGATTAATTAAACCTTTAATGATCTGTTTGTCCATTGACAACTTTAATCATTAGGCCGTTTGTTAATTAACATAGTTTGGTGACAAATTGGTCGCCTTAGAGCTGAATTTTAGTATAATGGAAATGGGTTTTATAATTTGATGATAGTTTCGCTTGTCTGATGGTGTGGCAGTGTGGATAGAAAGGAATCATCATTTTGGTGCTATACTATAATATAGGTTTTTATTTGATGGAATGGACATTAATATTATATGTATGCATATATGTATTTGATGCATGTTTATACAGTCGGAAGCTGGACAGCGACAAACTACTAAAAAAGCTTATTTTCTTACCTAATAAGCAAATTTAAGGAGCAACACGTGTGAGAGAGGGACAAAGAAGTGAAATAAAGCCGGAATGGATGAAGGTACGGACGGCCATTTCTTGGAAGGCACCACCCGGACAGTTGTCTGCCATATTTGTCATTGTCAGCCGACAATATTTGCTAATTAGAAGTGTTCACGATGCAGAGGAGGACGAGAGAACGGCGGAACAGATGAGAGAGAGGGAGAGAGAATGGATGATTTTAGATTTTTTAGATTTAGACTTAGTAATAAAAGTATTTGAGAATGTTTATAAATAATAGTAAAAAAGTAATAATAAAATATTAAATAATAATAAAAAGTAGGTAAAAAGTAATGAATAGTAAAAAAAGTAAATGAAAAGTAATAATAAAATAAAGAATAGTAGTGAGAGTGTTTGATGAGAGTATTTTGAAGTATTTTCGGTACCTAAACAAGACCTTAGGCTTTGTCTGAATTTTTGAATGAGTTTATTTCGTCTCAGTTCTGTTTTAGATCTATTTTAATATTTAAATACAATTTCTAAATTACTAATTCAAAACTTCTTTAATCGTGGTACTCATAATTTTTTTTTAATCAATTGAACATCTCTTTATACGTGGAAACTACAATTTTTTTCGTTAATTTTTTATAAAACATCTAAATATATCTAAACTCATCTTAGGTGGGTCTATAAAACTCACTCCACCATCTCAACTCACTATTATTCATAAAAAACTCAACTCAACTTAATATCCAAATGGAATCTTGATTTCGTTTTCATTTATATAGTACTCAGCTAAAGTTCAACATAATGACGTTGTTTTCTTTTATATAATACCCAAAATGACGTCATTTTATTAATAAAAATAGTTTTTTTTAAAGAATATATATAAACCTGCAGACGATTACGCTCCGATCCTATCCCTACCTATGTGTTTTGGTGGGACGGGGACAAGGCCTAGGCATCTGCCGGGTGGGGGCACCTGACCACCCAAGCGGGATGCGGCCGGTGGGAGACAGGCAGAAGGGTGGCAGGGCCTTGCTGCCCACTCCTAAAGTATATAAAGATTAAAAAAACCTAGTCTTATTCTTCAACTAACATTAGTCTCTCTCTCTCTCTCTCTCACACACACACACACACACACACAAAAGCATAGATCTACAACCGTAGTGCTGGGTCTCTTCGTTTGTGGGTCTCTGTTAGAACCCTGTTGTGATAATGTTGTGATGATTGAATATAAATAAGAATGAATGCGATAGCAGCTTGAGTGTTGTAGGAATGTAAATTGGAAATGGATGCAAGCTATTTGTAGAAATGCCTCAGATGGTCATACGTATATTAGATAAAGGAATACTTCGAGGATTCTCAACCTTCTTACAATATTCAACTTAACAATATTCCAGAATGAATCTTCTTCTTCTCCGTTCTCCCACTAAATACCCGTGTTCCCCCTTCAGTAACAAAATACTATGTAAAAGTCCAAACTGACCCTCTACTACATAACATCTCTGCCCAAAGCAAAGAGCTTCAAAAAAGTAAAGCTACACTTAAAAACTATAGACTACGCCGCTTAAGGCTTAGATAAAAACAAACTTGTTTATTTCTCTACTCAAAGTTATGTCATTCCCTTACATATAAGAATCCTTAGATTGTTGTTCACTTCACTTCACTTTCCGAATCCCTTTCTTACTTTTGCAAAGTTCCAAGCTTTCCCCTTTTTATCCCCATCGACCTTCTCTTGAGTCCTTCACAATCTCCATTCCTTACATGACCTTGCCCACAAGGTGAGGGTATAGATTCTGTAACTTCCATAAACTTTCCCAAGTGTTTTTGTCTGAGGAGATCCCAATCCATTTCACAAGTACCTCTAATTCGATGTCCCTGCTTGCTGATACGGCGATCCAGCATAGCCTTGGGCTCAGGTAAGATCTTCCTCTGTCGTCAGGGGTGGTAACGAGGGTAAAGGCTTGATTTGATCTCCTAATTTCATTTTCAGGCATGAGATATGAAATATTGGGTGGATCTTCGACATGGGCTACAAATCAAGTTTATAGGCCACCGATCCCAACCTCTAGACCACCTTGAAAGGTTCGTATAACCGTACCACCAACTTCACGTTATGGCTAAGGGTGCTACCCACACCATACGATGCAAGGTAGCCCTTTCCCCGTCCCCGCATCCCGGGGGCGGGGTGGACTCCCAATCCACCCTGCCCCCTACCCACTTCAATATTGGACTATAATCTACTAGGTTTAAAAATTATTCCTGGCTCCAAAAGCGATTAAAAACACATTTTTAGACTCAAATTGTAAATTTAAATTTGTAAATGTGACACTATAATTTATGATTACATAGTTTTTAAATTTTCTAGTACATATTTTGTGTAAGTTGTAGCATAATACAAGAGTCTCACATTACTTAAGTGTGATATTTCTATTGTCAAGACAATCTATAAAAGGGCCGTCCTACTATACTACAACTTACATAAAATATTAAGTAAAAGTTCTACTTAATTCATATTATTATATTTATATGTACTAAAAATAATAACTATATATATTTATATATATATAAAGCTGTGTGCGGGGCGGGATTGGGCCCTACCAGCCCACCACCCCCATAGGGGGGCTAGATGCGGGGTGGGGCGGGGTTGCCAGCCCCACCATGCTGGGGTCGGGTGAATGAGGTTGGCAGTTGGGTGCAGGGCCCCGCTTCCCACCCTTTGTTACGGTGCATGGCCATCGTCTTCTGACGGTACGACTGGAGTCTTAGGTAGACCCAATCCCCCTCCTTGAATTCCCTCTTTATTTTGTGGTGATCTACAAAGGTTTTCATACTGTTCTATGCCACCTTGAGACTTTCTTTCAAAAGCTTAAGTATCTGAGTTCTGTTCCTGAGCATTCGATCCAATGTGTCGTTGTTGGAGGTTCTAGAGATATATGTTAGCAACCCTGGGGTGGATACCCATAGAGTGCCTCGAATGGGGTAAATTTCGTGGAGCTATGGTAGGTGTTGTTGTACCACCACTTTGCTAGTGGTAATCGATGTTTCAAAGTCTTAGGCTTTTCACCCATATAGCACCTTAGGTGACTTTCAAGACTCTTATTGAGTGCGTCTGTTTGTACATCGCTTTGTGGGTGATAGACAGAATTGTAATTAAGTGTGGTACCCTATAGTGAAAAGAGGTTTTTCTAAAAAGAACTCAGGAATATTGGATTTCTGCCAGAGACAGTAGTCTTAGGAAAACCATGTAGCTTGAATACATATTGTAGGAATTCTTGGGCTACATCATGGGTAGTGTAGGGATGAGCCAAAGTCATAAAATGACCATATTTCGTAAGCCTGTCCACTACCATGTAGATGACAGAAAATCCTTTTGAACTGCGCAAGCCCTCTATGAAATCCATATAGATGTCTTCTCAAGCCTATTGGGGTATTGGTAGTGGTTGAAGCTGCCCTATTGTTTCATATTTAGTGGCTTGGAAAATGTCACACTCTCTCACCCATCTTTTTAGATCCTTCTTCATTCCCTTACATATGAAGTCCCTTTTTGCCTCTGGTAGGTCTTGAGATACCCCGAATGTCCCGCCATAGGATCTTAGTGTATAAAATGAAGAACCTTCCTTTTGAAATCTAAATCTGGCACCACCATAAGCCCGCCCTTCTTACGGAGTAACCCTTGTTGCATTTTGACCCCTATTGGAACCTCGGAAATTTTTTTCCAGTTTTTGTAACAACTCAGTAAATTCAGGCGAGTATTTATAACTCAGTTTTAACTCATCCACCCAATCGAGACTAGGGAATGTAATTAGGGCCAGAACCCCTTCCACCTCTTTCTCCTCATCACCTCTTCTTAAGAGGGTGTTAGCCACTATGGTTTCCCTCCCTTTTTTTATACTCGATCTTAAACTCGTACCACTTTAACTTTGTCAACTAGCGCTGCTGTGCCTTAGTTCCAACACTCTGCTCCAGTAAAAACTTTAAAGTCTACTGGTTGGTTTTTATCACAAATGATTGGTCCAAAAGGTAGGGACACCACTTCTACATTGTCGTTACTAAGGCAACCAGTTCCCTTTCATATGTGGATAGTAGTAAGGCCTTCCCCTTTAGCATTTTACTAAAAAATGCTATAGGCTGTCTTGACTGTGTAAGAATAGCCTCAATTCCCTTTCCACTTGCACATCATTCAATCACAAAGAGACAAGAAAAATATGGAAGTTTTAGTACTGGTGGCTTAGTGATAGCCTCCTTTAGTGTGATGAAAGCTTGCTCAGCCTCTGGGCTCCACTTGAATGCATTCTTCCTAAGAAGATTAATGAGTGAGGCTACAAGCAATCCATAATTCTTGATGAATTTCTTATAGTATCTGGTCAAACCTAGAAATCCCCTCAAGGCCTTGAAATTTTTAGGTGTTAGCCATTCAAGAATTGACTTTATCTTGGCTTGATCCGCCTTAACTCCTTGGAAAAAAATGATGTGCCCAAGGTAGTCCACTTCCTGCGCCCTGAATCTGTACTTAAACAACTTAGCAAATAGGTTATGGTCCCGCAGTAACTCCAACACATGTTTAAGGTGATCTATGTGCTCCCTCCAGCTCTTACTATACATTAGAATGTCATAAAAAATGACCATCACGCATCTCCTCATCAATAGTTTGAACACTTCGTTCATTAGGCCTTGGATAGTAGAGCGAGCATTAGTAAGCCCAAAAGGTATCACTAAAAACTCGTAGTGGCCTTTGTGGGTACGAAAGGCTGTCTTCTCTATGTCCTTTTCAACCACCCTAATCTAATGGTAACCCGACTTGAGATCGAGTTTGGAGAAAACCACTGCCCCATGCAACTTGTCCAACAACTCGTCTATCTTGGGCATTGGAGATTCTTCCTTGACTATTTCCTAGCTCAAGGCTCGGTAATCCACACATAACCTCCAGCTCCAATCAACCTTGTGGACCAGCAACATCGGGGATGAGAAAGGGTTGAAACTAGGTCTGATAACCCCATATTTTAACAAGTCAACCATTATTTTTTCTATTTCAGACTTTTGGAGTAGGGATACGGTACGGCCTAGTTGAAATGGGTTGTACTCTCTCTTTAAGTACAATTTTATGGTCTTGGGGCCTAGATGGATGTGGCCTTGTGGGTTTCTCAAAAACCCCTCTAAGTCATGCAGTAACTCTTGCAGTCCAACATTATTCCTACAGTTCCTTGCACACTCTCTTCTTCTTGAATCTGAAAAAGGAATCCCTTACCCCTGGATATCAATGCTACAAGGGCCTTGCAGCTACCCTCAAAGGTGAGATGTTTTAGTTGGATCCCTTTTAGTTCCACTTTCTGCTTCCCATACTTAAATCTCATTAACAGTTTTGAAAAATCTATGTAATTGGGCCTAGAGTTTCCAACCAATTTATCCCTAACACCACATCACACCCACCCAACTAGAGCATGTAACATTTGCATTTTTCGACTAATAATTGAACTCTTCTATAAGCTTCCTCTGCGAAGAAAGTCTAGGTGAAGGAAAAATCTCTTCTCACTCTGCTGAGTGAGGGAGGAAGAGTCGGGAAGAATGGATGAGCTAGGAGAAAGGTGGGGGAAACTTCACCTCACGGAGGAGGAGAACGAGGTGATTGAGGTGAATGTAGAGTTTATGAACAAAGGGACGGTGGAGGGGCTTAAAAGTTTAGTTGGGAAACTCTTATTGGATTGAAGAGTGAATAAGGAGGCGATTAAATCAACGATGAACAAGATCTGGAGGTTGGGAGGTTCGTACACTTTCTGTGATATTGCCCCAAACATGTTTGTGACAACGTTTGAGAGCCGTAAGGATAGACAGAGAGTGCTGGAGGGCAAACCATGGCTATTCGATAACCAATTATTTGTTTTGAATCCTTTTGGTGGTTTGACTTCTCCTCAGAAGATGAACTTTGATTATGAGGAGTTTTGTGTCCATCTCAACAATTTACCATTGGCTTGTATGATGAGAGAAGTGGGGTTGCTGATTGGAGCAATGATTGGAACTGTGAAGGAAGTAGATATAAAGAAAGATGGGATTGGGTGGGGAAGTCATTTAAAGGTTAAGATTGAGATAGACCTAACGAAGAAAATTACAATGGGTCAAACCACTGATATTTTGGGCACTAGAATTGTAATCCCTTTGAGCTATGAGAAACTCTCTAAACTATGTTTCAAATGTGAGAAAATATGTCATGCAGTAGAAGGTTGTATGGGTATGGCAGGGAACAATGAAAGACCTCAATATGGGGTTTGGCTTCGTGCCAACTATACTGGAAAGAGGAAGTCCTCGGAGTCTTTCAGCAACAATTACAGTGAAAAAATGGCGAGAGTTATGGGAAGTTCTATAGTGACTCTGTGGATGATGAAAGGGAGGTTAATGAAGATTATACTAATACACAAGGTGCTATGGAGGTAAGTGTGATTGAAAAGGAACCAGAAGGCTTGGAAAAAGGGCCTCCGGGATCAAAGGGAAGAAATGAACAATAGGTGTTTGATAGAAATACTGAAAGAAGGCAGGGAGAGCAGAGATGACAGGGGACGATTGCCAACTGAGGAGCCACTTGTGATTGCTGCTATAACTAGTTTTCAGCATCTTGATCATGATAAAGAGATGGTTGAGAATTATGGGGGAGTGGAGAGGAGAAGATGGAAGAGATGGGTAAGAGTTGTGGGAAAGATATGTGATGGAGACACAGTAGTAGGGGCAAAAAGCAGATTAAGGAGTGAGGTCGCTGAGGATGACAGTAAGGGTTGTTTGAAAAAAAAAGCAAATTACACGATAAGGATGAGGCATCTAGAAGAAATATGTTATTGGTGGAGGCTGCAAGTCAGCCCCACCAACAACTATGAAAATACTAAGCTGGAACTGTCGGGGGCTTGATAACCCCCGAACAGTTCAAAATCTTCTCCTGTTGGTGAAGGAAAAGAAACCCAGTATGGTCTTCTTAATGGAGACTAAGTTAGTAGTTTGCAAAATTGAGAGTATTAAACAAAGATTAGGATGGGCAGTTTGTTTTGTTGTTGACTCGATGGAAGAAAATAGGGTTTGGCATTGTTGTGGTGTGGTAAAATAGATGTGGAAATTATTAATTTTTTCCAACATCATGTTAATGCTACTGTTATAAGTGAAGAGAAGAGATGACCTAGGTGTTTAGTAATTTCTATGGGCATCCTGAGGTCAGTAAAAGGAAAGGAACTTGGAATTTATTATCCCTTCTAAATCCTTCAATTGAGAAGACATGGTGTGAAATTGGAGACTTTAATGAGGTGTTGTATCAAGATGAAAAAGTGGGGGCAAGACCTAGGCTTGAGGCTCAAATGGAAGACTTTAGGTGAACCTTAGAAAAGAATGGTATTTTTGACTTGGGTTGGAAGGGAAACAAATACACCTGGAGTAATAAACACATGGATAATACCTATACAAAGGAAAGGTTGGATAGAGCTGTTGCCAGCCTCCAATGGTTTGAAATCTTTCGTGATAAAGTGGTGGAAGTTCTGACAGTATCTCAGTCTAACCATAAGGCTTTGCTCCTAAACTTGAGACAACAACATTCTGCTAGAAATAAAAAGAGGAGATTATTTAGATTTGAAGTTAAGTGGGCAAGGGACGAGGAAGGAGAAGCAGTTGTGGAAAGGGCTTGGGAGAGGTCTGATGCAGTCCAACATTCATTTAAAAATGTGCAAGGGAAGTTGCATAGGTGTAGGGGTGACCTTATTAGATGGAGTAAGGCAAGAGATAAGGAGGCTAAATTGATTATGAAGCAGAAAACTAAGATTTTGAAGAGGAAGCAGGAAAATTAGGGGCCACATAATGTAGAGATGATAAGAAAACTGCAAGAAGAGTGGGTTATTTGTTGGAACAAAAAGACTTAAAGTGGAGACAAAGAGCAAAGAGAACATGGTATCAATTGGGAGATAAAAACACCAATTTCTTCCATTCATGTGCCACTCAGAGGACGAGGAAAAACAAGATTAAGGAAATAAAAAGTACCTAGGGCAGATTGGTGACTAAGCAAGAAGGGATAGAAGAGGTTTTCCATGAACACTTCAATTCAATCTTCAGTTCAACACAACTAGCAGTAGAAGTTATTGAGGAGTGTTTGAAAGAGCTTGAACCAAGAGTAACCGATCAAATGAATGTAGAGTTGCTAAAAGAGTTTACAACACTTGAGGTGGAGGAAGCTTTGAAGCATATGGGATCACTGAAATCCCCTTGCCCCCATGGCTATGGAGCTTGTTTTTATCAAGCATATTGGAGCATGGAGGGGGAGGAGGTGAGTAGGGCAGTACTGTGTTTTCTAAATGGGGAGGGAGAGATGGAAGAATGTGTTAATAACACTTTTTTTAGTTTTGATCCCTAAAGTTTAAAACCCTACTGTTGCTAGTGAATTCCGACCAATTAGTTTATGTAACATACTGTATAAGATTGCCTCAAAGACACTAGCTAATAGGCTCAAGAAAATTCTGCCCAGTATTATTTTCTGCGACTAGAGTGCCTTTATACCAGGAAGACTCATAACGGATAACGTGATGATAGCCTATGAATCCTTACATATGATGAAGACAAGACAAAAAAGAAGGGTTGACAGTATGGCTCTCAAGCTAGATATCTCAAAAGCCTATGATAGGCTAGAGTGGAGTTACCTAGAGGCTGTTATGAGAAAGTTGGGATTTGCTGACAGATGGGTCTGTCTAATTATGAAGTGTGTTACTACTGTGACATACTCAATACTCATCAAGGGGGAAGCTGGAAAAACTCTAAAACCAACAAGGGGAATAAGACAAGGGAATCCCATATCCTCTTACTTATTTATCCTATGTGCTGAAGGGGTAAGTTCGCTTATTAATGCAGCTGATGGTAGAAGAGAAATAAGAGGAGTGACTGTTGCAAGGGGAGGAACAAGGATTAGCCACATACTCTTTGTTGATGATTGTGTAATCTTTAGGAGAGTAAAGATAGAGGAGTGGTTGAAGATTAAAGAATTACTGAAGAAATATGAGCTAGCCTCGGGTCAGTGTTTAAATATGCAGAAAACTTCAATGTTTTTCAGTTCTAATACTGTTGGAGCTACTAGAGTACAAATTTAGAGGGCAGGAGGGGTATCCATTTGTGGAAATTATGAAAGATATCTTGGCCTCCCAACCATGGTTGTTAGATCAATGTATATCACCTTCAGGAATTTGAAAGAGAGGGTTTGGTCTAAACTCAGCAGCTGGAAGAACTCATTTTTATCACAGGTAGGTAAGGAAATTTTATTAAAAGCTGTGGCTCAAGCAATACCCACATTTACCATGAGTGTATTCAAACTCCCTCAAAGACTTTCTAAAGAAATATCATCCTTCTTGGCAAGATTTTGGTGGGGCCATAAACAAAATGATAAAAAAAATTCAATGGAGAAGTTGGTTTAATATGGGAGAGTCAAAGAATAATGAGGGATTGGGTTTCTGAGACTTTGAGTGCTTTAACAAGGCAATGCATGCAAAACAGTGCTGGAAGATGCTGAAGTAACCTGATTCCTTAGTGGCTAAGGTCAAGAAAGAAAAGTATTTCAAGAAGTTGGGGATATTGGATGCTAAACTGGGATGTGGGCCTTCATTTATATGGAGGAGCCTGTGGTTATCTTTGGGATTAGTAAAGGAGGGGTTGTTTTGGAGGGTGGGGGATGGGAGTAAAATTCATATTTGGGGGGATAAGTGGTTGCCAACTCAAACCACTCACCATGTGCAATCTTCCATTAAAAACCTGCTTGCTGATTCAAAGGTGTAGCAACTCATAGGCACGGAAGCTGGGGTGTGGAAGAACGAGCTGATTCTTGACACCTTCAATTGCGAGGAAGCTGAAACTATCTAATGCATCCTTCTAAGTAGATGGGGAACACTAGACAGAGTAGTGTGGGGTTGCTCTAAGGATGGTAAGTTCTCTGTAAAGAGTGTCTACCATCTAGAACATGAGAAGATGAGAAATAGAAAGGGGGAAACTTCCAATGATAATCATGCAGATAAGGTTTGGAAACTGATATGGGGATTAAATGTTTAAAATGTGGTGAAACGTTTTCTGTGGAAGGCAGTCCATAATCTACTCTTAACAAAACAAAACCTTTATAAGAAGCACTTTACAAAATCTAGTTGCTGTCCTATTTGTGAAAGGGAACCCGAGATATTTATGCATGTTGTGTGGAGTTGCCCAGTTGCCTCAGATGTTTAGGCTGAGCAGGACAGTCCAGTGAGCAAATGGTGTAGTTCAGATGATGTTTTTGTGGATTGGTGGGTGAAACTGAATGCTTTTCTCATAGAAGAGGAGGTAGAGGTAGTAGCATGTATTATGAGGAAGATTTGGATGAGGAGAAATTCTTTCCCTTTTGAATAGAATTTTGAACATCTGAAGAAGCTTATTACTGCTATAACACAGGGACTAAAGGAGTTCAAAGCTGACAAGGAAAATCAGAAAACTCAACTGCATAGAAATGTGGATACAAGTGTGATCAACTGGGAAGAGCCATAGGAAAGGGTTGTGAAAGCAAACTAGGATACTGCTGTGGATGTAAAAAATAAAAGGGTGGGTATTGGAGTGGCTGTTAGGGACTCAAATGGAGAGGTACTTGCCTGCCTTTGCTCATGCTTTGTTAATATCAGTAATCCGAGTGTAGCTGAAGCTATGGGTTTAAGGAGGGCTGCTCTGTTGTGTACTGAACTGAAGTTATCAGATGTGATCTTGGAAGGGGATTCTAAGTGGGTAGTGGATGCTACAATTAGTGAGGAGGAGATAGGGGCTGAATATGGTAGCATAATAGAGGATGTTAGGAAAGTGTTGTCTGGAAGGCTAAACTGGGATATACAGTTTATATATAGAGAAGCGAATTGTAAAGCACACAAACTAGCAAAGTTAGCTATTAATTCTTCTGATGAGAGGGTGTGGATAGAGGATAGTCCAATAGAAATTAAAAATGATATACTAAAGGAAAAGTATCGTAATGACTGAGTTTTGTTATCAATGAAGAAAGTATGTTTTTAATTCAAAAAAAAAAAAAAAAACTAGAGCATGTAACAAGAAGGAAAGAATTAATTACCTTGCACCTTGAGTTTCATCGTGTCACAGTAGCCTTCACTATGAATTATAGCCCCATTAGCCTCCCTCAGAGCCTACTTCTTGGCCCTGTCTACCTTCAGCTTGGTTTTTTGTGCCACCGAGGGGTCTAGGAAGTTGTGTGTACTCCCTGAGTCTAATAAAATAATCACCTGCACCCTTTCAATCTGCCCAAACAGCCTCATCATGTTGGGACTTGGTGTTCCAGCTATGGCATTGAAAGAGATTTCATGTCCTCCAGCTTCCAACTCCTTCCCAGCAACATTTTTTTCAGGTTGATAATTTTTAGATTCTACTTCTCCACTCCCCCCCCTAATGGTCCTCCTCTCCTTGTAATAAGTAGACCTAAGGACTTTGCAAATATGAGAGGGGCTCCACTTTTCATCACAGTGGTAACACAATCTTTTTTTACGCTTCTCATCCATCTGCATTGAGAATATTTTAAGGTTTGTTCCATCTATTTCCCCCATCGCTGGAACTTGGTATATGCACTGAACTGCTTGGTGTTGACATGGTATGTTTCTTACTTCCTCTTTCCTTAAAACTTCTTTTGGTAGTTGCCATGTATTCTTCCTGTATTTTTGCTAACCCAAATACTGCATTTAAACTAACTAGGTTAAACATACGCATGGGAAATCGTATCTCATCCTTTAGACCGCCGAGGAAACAACTGAGTTTGAGCCCATCGAGGAGTCCCTTGAGTTTGTTTGAGAGGACCTCAAATTGCACCTTGTAAACTACTACTGTGGTGGATTGTTTCAGCCTGGTTAGCACTTCCATGGGGTCAAATCTAATCTATAGTGCTCGGTTGAAGGTGTCCTAGTTTGTAAAGTGGCCATTATCCTAAGAGTCTTGATACTAGATAAGTGCCTCTCCCACTATGTGATAGGAAGCCATTAGTAACTTGTGTGCTGGTTGTGTTTGATGAAACTCAAAATAGTGATTAACCTTGAATAACCACCACGATGGGTCTTCCCCATCAAAATGTGAAAAATCTAACTTCACTCCTTTGCTGACTATTCTTCTAGGGTCGTGGGTTTCCAGATCTCATTCTGGAGGATGTTCAAGGTGGGCCAACTGGCTTGTGTGTTCTACCATGGATCACAACATGTCATTGACCTAGTCCATACGATATGTGAGAGTTTGGATTGCTACAGCTTGAGCCTCCAGCTGATGCTAGAGTCTTGGTTCTGTTTTGATCTGGTGCCTTTAGACATGAGGATCGACTGGTCTGGGATAACACTTGTTAGAACCTTATTGTGAAAATGTTGTGATGACTAAATGAAAATAGGAATGAATGCGATAGTGGTTGGAGTGTTGCAGGAATGTAAATAGGAAATGGATGCAAGCTGTTTGTAGAAATGCCTCAGACGACCATTCATATACTACATAAGGGAATATTTCGAGGGATTCCCAACCTCCTTACAATATTCAACTTAACAATATTCCATAATGAATCTTCTTCTTCCCCCTTCTCCCACTAAATACCCGTGTTCCCCTTTCAATAACAGAATACTATGTACACGACCAAACTGACCCTCTACTACATAACATCTCTACCCAAAACGAAGAGCTTTATAAAAGTAAAGCTACACTTAAAAACTATAGGCTACGCCGTTTAAGGCTTACATAAAAACGACCCCGTTTATTTCTCTACTCAAAGCTACTTCGTTCCCTTACAAACAGATTGTTGTTCTCTTCACTTCACTTTCCTGATCCCTTTCATACTTATGCCAAGTTCCAAGCTTCCCCCCCCCCAACCCCTTATTTTATTTTATTTTTATCTCCATTGACCTTCTCTTGAGTCCCTGACAGTCTCTTTGAGATGAAGAAAGCCATGACCAAGGCTATGGGTCTGTTGAGGTGAAGAGACCCGCAACCTTGACCGTGGGTAGATTGATGAGCCGATGCATGAGCATGTTGTGTTGTTAGAGGAGCAAATTTAGGAGTGGGGATTTTGGTTTCATTCATTTAGTTTGTGGAGCATATCTCTTGAGAGTTGATGCTTTGGGTTGGGGAGGAGATGCAATGCGTGTGCTTGGTTTGGTTGGCCTGAAATTTTTTTAGTTTGGTTTGTGGATCCATGGACGGCTAGGTCGTGCAATATTTCACTTGCTCGCCCAATAGGTATGAAGGTAGAGACGAGGGTGGGATAGGAGCATATAGTAAAATAGGCACTTTGGCTAGGCAGGGGCAGGGTGCCTTCCAGTCTAGGGAGGATAGAATCCCTAGATAATAGATTATATCTTTAATATTATCATCTATTGAAACTGAGCTTTATAATCTAAATATGAATATTTAGAATAACGCTACTCTTTATCCTAGATTTTTCATTTTGAGTCATGCTTTCTATATACGTAATACATTTTAAGTACTGGCTTGATATCAATTGTTTAGATAAAAAAATTTTACTTAAAATTTGTTACATCAATAAATGTTATTAGAGATGATAAGTCTAGAATGTCAAAAAAATAGGATGAATAATAACATTTCTCTAAATTTTATTTGTGAACCAAAATCTGCTAAAGTAGTGGAATGGTGGTGTCGGATCTTAATAAAATACGATGGCCTTAAGACATGAATACATTTGCACCGATGCGTTGATATAGGTCAAGAAAAATTCTTCATATCAACCACTATTTATTATCTAACACCCCATACCCTATAAAAAACACTCATACACCCTATAAAAAGCTATAGGTGTGAGGTGTGTGATGTGAACAATTACTGATTTGTAACAAAACTCATAAGTCAAACCTCCCAAAAAACTTCCATTGCATAAAGAATTAAAAAGCATAAAATGTCACATATAGCTTGGATAATATGAATTAATATGGAATCTATGTATGAATTATTAGCTTTGTTATTGAATAACTAAAAAATACTTGAATGATTTTTTATTTTATTTTTAATTTTCATAACTAGGTATGAAAGACTTTATTTTAAGAGAAATGATATTTGCAGTCATGCATGCGCAAGTGCCGTACAATCCATTCGAAAAAAGTATTAAGTAAATATAAGATTTACATGAAACAAATTAATTATTTTATTGTAGGCCCCATTCCTTTTTAAAATAATTATGCAGCATTTGCACTCCACAATTATACATAGCATATTTTAAATGCAAACCTAGACTCCATTTCTAATTTTTTTGTTTTTTTTTGGAAAATCTATAAAACAGTTCCTAATATATTTGCATTCCCCAAAGGATTTGGGCAATCTGTTCCCTTAAGGCGCCCACGCTTTATGGGCTCTCCAGCAAGCCCATGTACTAAGGAATCAAGGGCGTTGTCAATTTTGGGCAAATCTTAAAATGCGAAGAGCAAGATGTTATTTTTCCTTGCTAATTTTTTTCATCATCCGGGCGGGAGGGAGAAAGCTGAAGGGAATTTTATATGATCCATTAAACCCAAAAACTCTGACCGAGCATTACATCAATTCAAGAAATAATTATTAGATTGGTTTATAAAAAAATAATATAATAATTAGATATTCTTAATGACGTAAAGAAATGATTCTGAGATCTTACTACAAAATGTCGTACTTACGAATACTGTACGTCTGTATCCTAAACTAAATTTAATTCATCTTAACGCATTATTATAAATTTTTTAAAATTTAATACAAAATATAATAAATAACTTAATTTTTTTAAATTTTAAAATAATAATAATAATAATAAATAATATTATAATAATATTTTATTATCTTAATTCAATTCAGTTCAACATTCAAACGCAGAATTTTTAGCGATATCTTGACTTAGGACTATATATGCTACTCAACCAGCCATTTGAGTCACTCCATTTTTTTTTTCGCTTTATAAGTTGTTTATTGTTTGTGTAGGAAGTAATTATGATTTCAAAAGCATTTAGCAATGAAAAAATCAGTATTTTTTTTCAAAAAAATAAAAAAATAATGAGTGTAGCATATATAGATATATTAATTTCCAAAAAATTAATATTCTATTTAGGATTTTCTGGCTTAACCCCTTTTACTTTGGTCATTTTGAGGATCTTCCCTTCTATTTTCTTTTAAGGTTTACTTCCTTATATGCCGACAACTTTTACTAGCAATTCCCTCAATTTTCCATCTAACTGCAGTACCCAAAATATGTGATAGTCAGTAGGGCAAATCCTCCCTCTCCATCTTCCATTTGATCAAGGGCAGGGGAAACTCTCCTCCACCATCTTGGATGGGTGGCATGACCACCCGAAATTGTGACAAAATCACTATAATAATAATAATAATAACAATAATAATAATAAGTATTTATAATGAGTTATTTGTGATAAAAATAGACTCATTTTAATAAAAAATAATCATTTTTACAAAAAATAACTAACAATAAATAAGAAATTTTCTTGTAGTAAATGAGGAATTTCAAACATACAATACGAAGCAAAAATTCAAAAAATCCAAGATCTTTAGCAACTTCGATCATCAACTAGCATTCACAACTTTAATCATCATATTTGAATGAAAGATTGCTTAAAAAATCAAGAGTTTTGCTACTTATCATCCTCACACATCCCATACCACACTTTTCTGAATAAGTTAGTAAGAATTAGCTAGTGATATTGGAGTACTTTCTTAAGGCTGTTGATACAAGCTGATTTTATTTTTTAATAAGCTATATATATATATGTATAGAGAGAGATAGAGAGAGAGTGGTGCTTGGGCCACCGAAAATTCTACACATTTTTTTCTACCGAATAGTAAGGAATCTATTTCGAGCTTAACCTCAGCTTGCAGATTCATCAATTGATAACACGTACAACATTAATTAATAAACCATGTTTTAGGACACAGTTTAAATTTCAGCAATGACATAATGACATTTCTTTCCTACCCAAAAATATCGGAGAACCAAATTAAGAAGAAAGAATAGTCATAGATCAATCTAATATCCTGGCCTCCGCATTCAGCCATCTGCCTTGATCGAGTTCCCTTTAGATACACACCAATATGCATCCAAGTTCTTAGCCATCTAACCAAAATAGCTTATTAGTTCTTACAACCAAAGGAGGAATATGATCAAGAGTGAGGGTGGCAAATCATGTTAATGGGTCGTGTTCGTATTGTGTCAAGTCGTATATATTATACGATATGGGTCAATCCGAACACAACCCATTAAGTTTAACGAGTCAGATTTTTAAATCCTAACACGATCCATTAAAATAACGGATTGACACAACATGATCCGTTTTGACCCATTATGAGTTAATTAAAAATATATTGACACGATCCGTTTCAATCCTTTTTGATATGTTTCAAGCAGTTTCAATCCATTTATGTATATAGGTTGAATTGATCCAAATAATCCATTTGATCTGATTAACATAATTTCACATAAAATTTAAAATTATAATATCTCAAAAAAATATAAAACTAACTATATAAGTCTAAAATTACAATCCAAACAATACAAACACCAAAATTGCAATCCAAAGAAAGTGTGGGAGGTGGTCATGACTTGTGAGAACTAAAAAAACTGAGTGAGAGAGAGAGTTAGGAAATACGAAATAGGGTTAGGGTATTTTTGTTTTTAGATTAAAAAGAATATAATTATAATTTTGAGTAAACAATTTAATGGGTCTAAACGGGTTACTAACGGGTTGACCTGTTAGTGAATCGTGCCTTAATGAGTCAACCTGTTTTGACCCGAATCCGTTAACATTAAACTCAAACCTGCTAATTTCATATCGTGTTCTTGTTAGGTTAATGAATCGTATCACATATTGTCACTCCTAATTAAGAGACTCTGGCTTATTTACTAGATTGTTGGATACAAGTCTCTTAGGTTTCCTTGAGCCATTTGATGCTTTTATATGTTTGGTGTCAAACCCATCTCAACTTACTTTAAACATTAATGGAATTCACTACTTTTTCAACTTCCTATAAAAAGTTAAACATATTTCAACTTATTTCAAACATTCAAATATATAATTTTAATGGGACATACAAAACATTACTATTAACATATCAACTCAGATAATCTGAGTTCACCTCAACTCAGCTAATTAGCTTTAACAAATTTCAAACCTTCTTAACAAATCGGCCCATAAGATAAGGGGTGGAATAAGCTGTGCTAGGATAGCTATTGGATTCATACCTTTAAAAATTAACCTCTAAGAAGAAGTTTTTATTTTCTTTCCACAACAAGGAGGAATGAGAAACTCCAAATATTGAGGAAAAGAAAGCCCACACTCCAGCTAGTTGCGAATGGACTGTCATAGAAGACATGCACAATAGTTTCGGGCGCCCATCAAAATGGCAACCACATGCAATTTAAAGCCGAAGGAATATTGCATGCCACATTTTTGTATCTTTTCATCTGATCTACGAGTATAGCTTCATTAATTCATAGATTCCCAACAAAACCTAAATGCACGCTAAGGTTCTAAGTAAATAATTTATAGCTTGCAGTCTGATTTGTCATAGTAAATAAAGAAAATGGCAAATCTCATAAGGTTTGGTCGCCTAACGCCGTAGATCTCCTCGGAAAGAAAACTTTTAATATCTATGTTGTAATATTTAAGTTCAACAAAATTTAAGGAAAATATTGGATTCAAAGAAATTTTATTTTGTGCTTTCTTGTTTGATACCGACTTCTAAATTTAAAATGATTAGTAATAATATCTTATCTTTAATAAATAAATAGAATGAGATCATGGGTTCAATACTTAAGCTGGAAAATGTTGCTTCTGCGAAGATTGTTGATATGATCAGAGGGACTCAATTAGGAGATCCATGAGATGGATAGAAATAAAGTCTTTGCAGCATTTAATAAATAAGCTTTGATTTCAACAAGAGTGCATTAGTTTTGAGTTATCTAGAGCAATTGAAGACAGTCTCCATGCCACTTCGTCTATACGTAAAAAAGAGTTCTAAACTATCATAATTTAGTTTCAGGCTATCAATAGTTTGTGTAGGAGAGACGACGTACGCCTTGTATTTTTTATAATTTATAATGTGGATTTGAAAAGCACTGATGCAAACTTGAGGATTTCTTATTTTCATAATCCCTGAAATTTACTCAGAGAGGACATGGATCAAGTAACATATTTGGAGGTTGTAGTATTAATAGTGATAGTCATTGTAAAAGCTGGTAGGTTCATAGAGAGAATGATGGTAGATAGAGATAATATGAAGAGGATAAGGAGGAAAATCTCCTAGCAACACTATGAATGATGAGGCGAGAGTAATGGAGGGAGGGGGAGGAAAAATATTAAGCTAGCTTGGAGACAATGGAGGATATTTATAGGTGCATGGGGAGTTGATGCTTTAAGGATGGAGGAGGTGGAGAATGGGAAGAGCTTCTCTCTCTCTATCTAAGTTAGAAGACTAACTTATATCCTTTTATCTAACTCATTTTCAGTTTCCATTGTAACTTGATACCCTAATCTTAAAAAATAAAAGGAAAATTTTGTTAGAATCGTCGTGTGCTTGCCAAAGGAGTACTAAGTGCTATTACATACTCATAAAGCTGTATGGATACGTGATATTTTAATCTTATTATAGGATGTCATGTCGTTAGAATTAATGTTTCTATAAACATTTTTAATTACATGGTATGTCGCGGTAGCTAGGATGAAAGTACCCGCATGTCATCCATACTCAAGACCTAATAATTTTCCTTTCTGAAATTACGTTTTCTCATTATCTAATTGATCATACAAATTATATTATTCTTATTTATTAATGTAGACAATATTGAAGCAAAGCCTAGAGGTTTTCCTATAAGAAAGATGAAAGGATCAATGATCATTATAATTATGATAAGGAAAATAATTATAATTGCACGATGGTGTGGATGACACATTCCTCCACACTGCTAACATGGCAAGATTTAATTTGTAATATGTTGTTGAGCTAAATTACACGCCATTAATGACAACGAAAGAGGAGCAAAAACTAATCATTAAGCACAGAGATTGAAAACCATGACAAGAGGAAAAAAATAAAGAAATACTACTATAACCTATTAGGGTTAGAGGATTTGACTATTTTTTGATGTAGGAAATAACAACAAATTAGGCCACATCAATACAATAGTTTTGTAATCATTCCCCCAACCCTCTAACAAAAATTTTTAATATTGGGACAAGGAAATGAGCCACTATACTAGAAAAACCAGCAGACAAATAGAGGGGAATCTAAGAAAAAAAGCAAATTATAGGTTGTTTCCAATTGCATATGCTCTCTTACTCCCAATCTATTGACCTATTGAACCAACCAATCAGCACAGATTCTCAAAAGGCACAAATAGTACTTATGGTGATCAAGATTGATGCAAGGACTTACAAGTTCAGAAATTACTCTTATGAATATTACTCAACCACAAGATTGTTGCTTTAAAAACCTAGAATCACAAATTCAGTCATGTGAAGCACATTTCATTTTTACTTCAAAGGGGAACAGACCAAAACGTTCACTAAGTAGTCTCATCGAATCATCAATCAAGTAGGGTTTGGATCGATTATTCTATTTGTCTCGGTCCCACTCTACAAAATCCACAGATGAGATTTTCACCACAAATTGCTTGAAGTCATTGGATCCTAATTTTCTTTGTTCGAGAATCTCATCTCTTCTTCGACTTTGTCCTTCATTTTTTTTCCAAGGCTTTCTCTAATATTAACGCTATCAATTAATTAACAACTTAAACGAAAATATGTAACCTAATTGTGACATTGATTCAACTCACGTCGCAATAAAAAAGACGGCCTAGAAAAGAATATATATATTTTATAAACAAAATTTCATTCAAATCCAAAGCAACTTACGTAGTAACTTGATCAAACCAAAGAGCATGATCAACAAAATCAAGGACATTTCCCTACCACATTTGAACATAAAAAACATTCCATGCATATGATCTAGCTAATGTGTGTGCAACTCCATTACCCATTCGGTTAACATGCTCAATGCTAACTTATGGAAATAATTCATTAAGCTCTTTGCCTCCATAACTAAGTTCCCATTAGCTGAGAAAGTATCATGGCAGTTTGTAATTCCTAACCATAAGCAAACAATCAGACTCATTGATCAGTTTAGAAACACCAAGAGGAATGCAAAGCTGCAACCCTCTTAGCACTACAAGTAACTCGACTGTTTCAAGTTCATTCACTTTAGATTTTGAAATAGTTAATGCCATTACCACATTTCCATAACTATCTCTTAAAATCAACCCAACTCCAATCTTCCTCATATCCAAGAAATAGCTCCATCAACATTAAGCTTCAAATAACCCCTTAATAGAGGTTGCCATCTACAAATCTTCCTGACCTTAGCAGTAATTGATAAGCTTAAATCTGAATAAGACTTATATAGAGACATTGCCAAGTTAGCTACTGCAAAATGAGTAATAAGCTCTTTCTTTATTTTCATCTTATTCCTCCTATACCAAACATTACCCTAACAGAGCATAAAAAGAAGAGTAAAATCTGCATCATTTCCTCTAGTCAAAACAGATCTCACATTTTCCATAAAACACTTATCAGGTTTAAAAAGCAACACCATTGGAGCAAACCTCTACCTGACTACTTGGACCTGAGGAAAAAAAAAAAAAAAAAGAAGGCATGGCTAATATCTTCTCTAGTCTCTTCACAAAAACAACACCCCTTCCACTGCAATATTTTTCTGTCTCAGGTTGTACATGTAGAGTAGGCAATATATCCCTACAACAACATTAAATAATGTATCAACTGGCCCACATGACATATCTGTCTCTCTCTAGAATTGGACTATATATTCAATTCTACCGAACAGTTGTAGATTATTCCTATTCGAGCAAGATCATCTTCACAAAATCAACTGCTTTATTATTTCTACCAATCTATCATTTTAGGGTTTATCAATATGACTACATTTTAATTTGTTAAAAATGTCAGGATTCCCAATAATATAAGAATTTTACGTTTATTCTAAGGAATCCTAAAACACTTATTTTGTTCTTCTCAAAATATCCCTATATGTAATTTCTCTAAAGTATACGGTAAGTCTTTTTGAAATATTTCTTCTATTTTTTTCATTTCAACAACTAAAAAAATAAGAAATGATAAGAAAGTAACTTAAAATTTCTTGACTAAATGGTAGAGCACAGAGGTTCAATAAACGAAAAGGAATCCCCTAAAAAAACAGTATCCAGCGAAAAAATTCCAAATAAACATTACGAAAGTTATCAAATTTATGGGCCAAAAATCAATATCTTCTATAATATATGACATATATAATAATGTCGCCCCTATATCTGTAGAATTTGAATCGATCACATTAAACACAATAATCAAGCTTATGTGGGTCGGCCATAATTAGTGAAATTATATAAATAAAAAATATATGTAATTGATCAAAAGGCTATAAAGGATATTTTTGTTCATTCTTTGAAATGAAAAAAACCAATCTAGCTATCTAAGTGTAGTATGAAAGAGGATTCACATCTCTTTAGCCTCTTCAGAAAGGAATCCAAATTCCCCTTCAAAAGGGAGTTGAGATGGTTTAGATTCCCTCTACTTGAATCCATCTAAACATGGTAATAATCTAATTTTATAATTTTCAAGAAGAAAAGTAGTATTATAGCCATAATGATATCATACAAAAGTGAACTAACAAACTGATATGATTTCATTTAATATGTCATATTTACTTTATAATAAAAATAGCTTTACAATCTGACATACTATCAAGTTACATTAGTTTATGAATTTATTTTTGTGGCTGAAACATTTATCTTCCAATAATTCTAAAAGATTATCTCTATCGAAATGCCCAAACAACAAAG